>VNJQ01001436.1:0-258995 GCA_008042515.1 Drosophila truncata | reverse complement strand
GAAAAAGCGAAGATCTGAATCTGGATTTGTGCCCACAAAAATAACAACAACAACTGCAGCTACAAGATTTTGTACAACAACAACAAAAACATTTTGACAACAACAATTAGCAAAAAAAACTGAATTTCACATATGATCTAAAACACAACAAGTCAACCGCCAAATTTGAATTTAAATTAAAAAAAACAAGAACTAAATTGAGTAGAAATTATTCTTGTTGTTATTGTTATTATTATTAAGTTGAAATTGTTTTTGTATTTTATTAATACAAAATCGGGCTTAATTTACATAAATTAAAATATTTCATATTATATATATTATATATATTTCATATTTCATATTTATTTCTACCAGGCGAACAGAATCAGCAGCAGGTGCCCGGCGCTCAGCAGCAAGTGACTTGCGATCAGCTGTTTACTGTAAATGCAGCCTTTCTGTAACGGTTCTTTTCCAATTTCAATAATGGCCGCCCTTTGTTTACATCCGAATTGACCAATCAGCCGATCAGCTGCTTGCTGCTGTTTCTGTGCGCCTGGTACATATCTTAGCAGGTGCTACCAGACTGTTAAAATATCGTATCTGGCAGCTCCAAATTATCGATAGTTTTTAGGCCTTGTGAAATTATTAAGTGTGACCAGGTAAAGTTAGTTTAAAAATCCTATATAATAGAATTATTACTTTTTGCATATCATCCTTCTACTGCCTTCTGTGCGCCTGGTACTTCAAATTCAGCAATTAACGAATTTGTATTGAAAATTCATAGTCGGAGTCTGGATTTGTGCCTACAACAACAACGACAATCTCTTTTACAACAAAAACAACTCATTTTCAAGAACAATAAAAAAAATAATATGTTTCTTTTTAATTTGAATTCAAATTAAGCGGTTTATTTTGGTGCAACTTCTCCATGCAGTGTGACTGTATCAAATATCAACGAAAATACCGCGCTCTGTCCCTCTCTTTCCCCTCGTCAACAAGCTGTAGTTAAAGCGGCAGCCGCTAGATGGCGCTCCATGTTCTTACGACGCTGTTAAAATATAAACGTATGTTTATTTTTTAAAGTTAATTCAAATTTTGTTGTTGAACAAAATCTTGTAGCTCTGGTTGTTGTTATTGTAGACACAAATCCAGATTTAGAGATCTGCGCATTTTCAGTACAAATTTCTCAATTTCAGAATTGCAGATACCAGGCGCACAGAAGGCAGTAGCAAGCGGCGACTCAGCACTTTTATCAACTGTTATACTTTAGCCTAGTTTCGAACCGTATAACAGTTTAGCCGAGTTTCGAACTTTCTGTTATAAATGGTTTGAGTCTTCGCTAGGTAGAACACCCATGTGGTTTGAAACTTGGCTAAAGTATAACAGTTTTCAGTTGCTTGCTGCTGCCTTCTGTGCGCCTGGTAGCTGAAATCCCAAAATTGGCGAATTCGCACTGAAAATGGCCAAATTGAAATCTGGATTTGTTCTTACAACAACAATAAGCATCTTTTTAACAACAAAAACAACTCCTGGTATCAGAAATCCCAAAATTTAGGAATTTGCTTTAAAAATGACCAGATTGTGGTCTAAATTTCTTCTTTGCATACTTTTGGGCTTAATTTAAAATTATCCTAAAAGTTTTAAAATGGTTTGAAACTTGGCTAAAATATTTAAAAAATTACAATTTTGTCCTGAAAACGGCCAGATAGAAGTCTGGATTTGTTTGTACAACAACAACAAGCATCTCTTTAACAACATAAACAACTAATGGTATCCGAAATTGCAAAATTAACGAAGCTGCACGAAAAATGCCCCAAAAATTGCAATTTTGTCATGAAAACGACCAGATAGAAGTCAGGATTTGTTCCAACAACAACAACAAACATCTCTTTTACAACATAGAGAACTCCTGATATCAGAAATCCCAAAACTGACGAAGTTGTACTAAATATGCCCTGATTGAGGTCTGGATTTGTTCTAACTCATATTACGTCAAATTCATTTTACATTCTACATTTTACATTCTACATTTTACATTCTACATTTTACATTCAAAATTGTACAATATATTCTACACTTTACATTTTATTTTACATTCTACATTTTACTTTACATTCTAAATTATACTTTTCATTCTACATTTCACTTTCTACATTCTTTATTTTACATTCTAAAATCTACATTCTTTATTCTACATTCTAAAATCTACATAATGTTAAATTCTAAAATCTACATTAATTTTTTTACCTTCTACATATGAGATATCAGTTAGTGCTTAAGCCGTCCGCTAGATGGCTTTTCCATAAAACCCAGAAATTAATGAACCACAGTAATTATTATTTATGGAATATCTTTAATTTAATAGACATTTTATTGCATAACGTTGTTGAGCATAAATACATTTATAAATTTAGTCATTTATTAAAGGTATAACACAATATATAATATAATTTATACACGTAAATATAGATTTTATAATAGTAATAACATACAAATTGATTTAATCATATATTTAATGGCTACTAAACAGTTATGTCAAAAGTAACTAAAAAAAAGATATGTTGATTAATTAATAAAAATGCGGAAGCTTGTAGATTTCAGATCATCGCTGTGGCTTCTTGTGTTTCTTGTCGTAGTTTCAGTCTAAGAGATCTTCGCGTGGATGCACTGCCTCTGAAAGAGAAAGAAATAAGCTTGAAAAACTCGTCAGGTAACATTTCGTATGAATATACTCACAGGGATCTCCATAGGGAGCTCCATAGTTTCGAACCGTATAACAGTTTAGCCGAGTTTCGAACTTCCTGTTATAAATGGTTTGAGCCTTCGCTAGGTAGAACACCCATGTGGTTTGAAACTTGGCTAAAGTATAACAGTTTTCAGTTGCTTGCTGCTGCCTTCTGTGCGCCTGGTAGCTGAAATCCCGAAATTGGCGAATTCGTACTGAAAATGGCCAGCTTGAAATCTGGATTTGTTCTTACAACAACAACAAGCATCTTTTTAACAACAAAAACAACTCCTGGTATCAGAAATCCTGAAATTGAAGAATTTGCTTTGAAAATGCCCCAAAAATTAAAATTTTGTCCTAAAAATTGCCAGATAGAATTCAGGATTTGTTTCTACAACAACAACAACCATATTGTATCCAGTATCTTCAATCCACAAAATGTTTTCCCCCAAAAAGTTGCACAAATAAAAATTTGTATTTTAATTTTATTTTATTTTTATTTCTGTTTTAAAAAATTGTTTACAGCTGTAAAATATTATAAGCTGACTTAAACATAAATAAATACAATTAAATAGTTTCCAGCATCAATTTTAAAAACTAAAAAAATATGATTTTATGAAGCAATTAAAAACCGATTTTCCACAAAACTTTCACCCTCAAAATCTCGCTTAAATTTGGAGCTCCAGGGAATGCGAGCAGTTGAAATGGGGAAAATGGAAGTGGAAATACATTTTCCGATCAGTTTTTACGAGATAAAATGGGAAGGGGGGAAGGGAAAAACAAGACAAATAAATTTCAAAGCTGCGAGAATTTAATAGTCGCATTGCTCAGCCAAAGTTTATCGCCAGGGACTCGCCGCTTGATTGAGGAGGAGGAGCAAGAGGAGGAAAAGGGAGGTCCTTGTTGCAAAAAAAGGATCCATTTTGTTGCCAATTAAAGGGGCATCGCGCCTGGGAGGGGAAAAAAGTGTTAAAACAGGTAAAAGCAAGTGAGAAGTGCATTGGTTACGATGCCACTAACACTTGCGACTTTGTGGCGCGCGCTGAGACTCTGCGGTTTTACAGCTCTGCCTTCCTCCTCCTCCTTCGTTCTCCTCCTTCTCCTCCTTTTCCTCGTTTCCTTCTCCTCGTTTCAAGGTGTTTTTGGCCCCCAAAGTTTCCGTCGACATCTTAATTCCTCACTTGTAAATTGAGCTGCGGCAGCAACCGCAAATTAGACCCCAAAGTATACGTACTTTGTGGATGCCAAATATTCCCCGGAGGTCTCCTGTGGTCCCCTCCTACACACACCCACACACGCACACGCACTGCCACACAAACATTCATGCGTAAAACCAACACGAACGAGAGAACACACACACAAACACACACACACCCTCAGCCATGTGTGTAGACACAAAGCGCACTTAGAGAAGTGTTGCAAAGTTCCCCAAAGGAGGAAAGTGGGAAGAGGAAACAGGCAACAGGGCTAAAGTGTGGGTAAACGGGTGAAGTTAGAAAAGGGAATTCCAGGGGACAAACAGCCCCTTGGCAAATCTGTTGAAAGTGCGTGCGTGTTCGTGTGTGTGTGCTGAAAAGGTGCGAGATTTTGAGGGGGTTTCGGTGGGAGGAAATATATACATATATATATGTGCAAGCCTTTCATCGATAGATTTCCTCATTGATTAATTTTCAGGCATTGCCATAATTAAGCCAAGTTCTGAGGTAAGCTTTCAGGCAGGCATTGATTTACAGGTGAATTATCAATAACAGGAGGATCATTTTCATTACAATTACAAACTTGTAGAATTCTTACAGTTATATAACATTTTTTAAAATATTAATAATATGATTAACTGTTAATTATATATTTTAAATACATAATTTTTATGAAATATATCAACAATTTCGATAATATATCATTTTTATTACATATAATTGTAATAAAAATATAATTTTTATATCATACAAATTTTTATAACATTTAATGTCTATAAAATATCATTTTAATAACATAACAATAATATAATATATACATAATAATAATAATTAATCATTTTAATATCATATAATTTCAATTTATAGCATTTTATAACATTTTAGAACATTTTACAACTTTTTATAACATTTTATAACATTTTATAACATTTTAAAACATTTTATAACATTTTATAACATTTTATAACATTTTAGAACATTTTAGAACATTTTAGAACATTTTAGAACATTTTAGAACATTTTAGAACATTTTAGAACATTTTAGAACATTTTATAACATTTTATAACATTTTATAACATTTTATAACATTTTATAACATTTTATAACGTTTTATAACAATTTATAACGTTTAATAACATTTTATAACATTTTATAACATTTTATAACATTTTATAACATTTTATAACGTTTTATAATATTTTATATCATTTTATAACATTTTATCACACTTTATAACATTTTATAACATTTATATTGTTTTCATAACCCATAAATGATCAATTCCAAGGCATCTGTCTAGTTTTGAGCTGCAAGAAAAAGAAAACAAATCAATTACAAATATGGCTTTAACATATGGATTAATAAGATTAGTAAGAAATTAATTTATAAATTCCTAATTAGTATTTAGCTGCAAAAATTCAATATTTCCCTTTAAAATATCTAAAAACTGCATTATTGATTTTTTGCCACAAAAATAACCACAGAAAATCTATAATTTAAATAACTATCAATAAAACTAAGTAATAAATAAATGTATTAATTTCTAATTAGTATTCAGCTTCAAAAATTATATATTTCCCATTTAAAATACCTAAAAAATACCAAATTTTTATAATTTCAATAATAAATCTTTGATTTCAATTATTTAAAGCCTCCTAGAGTACCCCTAGAGCCCCCGGTAAATGTATCCTATTTTGACGTTACTAATTGACGACTCGCTGCGTGCCTTGATTTCCCTGGCAATCCCTTTTGGCCAAATGATGTTACCGGTTATCGATTACGACAGGCATGTTGTTATTGAGCTTCCACTCTTTCACTTCGCATGTGGAATCTGTGCATTCATTAGCCCAAAAAACAATGGGGTCTCCTTTAAACCCAGTTTCGAGGAAGGGAGATTTAACCCCTGGCAGCACAGAGAGAGTTGCATTCAATTCTGCAGACTACTACGTCGACGACTACAGGATTCCCCGCCTGCATTTGCTGCAATTTCCCCATGGGCGTCCGTGTCTGAGTCCCCTTTTAATGCCGGCACACCCCAAACCTGGAAACCCAAACCCAAACCCAAACCCGAACCCTTGGTGCGCTTTTCACACCGCTTTCCATCGCTTTTCACCCACGTAGACAAACATTTGCAAATGAGCGTTGAAGCGTGGGACACCAACAGCCGCAGACGCCTCTCGCCTTGCCTCGCCACGCCTCGCCTCAGGTGGCAAACTCCGCCCGGAAAATGCGTGCACAATTAGAGATAGTTGTGGCCCTCCTCTGCCTGCCTGCGACAGCATTTTCCACGGTTCCAAAATTGAAATATTTAATTAAATTTGACAAAGTGCAGCTACCTGTGTTTTCCTTTCTTTTTTTCCCCCTGCAAACTTTGCATTCTTCTTAAGGGGGAAAGTTCACAGAATCAAAAGAAGATTTCAAGGTGGAAAATGTAGAAATTTACTTGGTTTTTGTAAGAAGTTAAATAAAGGAGGAAATGTGCTTAGTTTCGTTTGTTAATTAATTTTTTAAATAAATGTTTTGTTATATTAAATTAATAAAAAATCACCAAAATCTAATTTAAAGTTAAGACTAATTTAACTTTAACTTTCTTTCACAATGAAATGAAAAAACTTTTTAATTGAAACTTTCTTTTAATTTTTCACAGCTAAAAAAAATTCCCAAAAAATTATTTTGCCTAGAACCTGGCTAAACAAACACTAAGAAACATAGCTATGCTTTCGCTTTTGAAATTCCTGTATTTTTGGCCAAAATATGATATTTCACTTTTGCCATTTGCCATTTAAAATTTGGCAACATGGCTACAACGAATCTCCTGTTGATGCTGATCAAGAATATATATGGTTTGTAGGGTCGGAAATGACTCCTTCACAGCTAAAACATTTTTTCAAACATATTTTGAAAGGGTTGTAAGAACATGAAAAGCCATCAAGCGGCCATCGTTTGAACTACGGCTCGTTGGATTTGCTTGTTCTATTTTTAGCTTTCCTGTATTGCTTACACAATGCGTACATATGTGTAAGTGTCTTTTATGTGTTTGTGTGCATGATCGCAGCATTGTGTGTAGAGTTTTTTGTGTAGAGTTTTGCAAGTCACGATTTAAGTAAGCCACTTGAAAACGGGCGCGCCTCGTCTGCTGTGGCTTAACTGTCTAAAGCGAAGCTTAAATTGTTTCGCGCAGCAGATCCAGGGTTCGAGTCCGGGCAAATACTTGGGATATTCATTCTTTTTTTATATTTTTTTTAAACATTAAGAGAAATCTCTCTAGTTTTTTTAGCTTTTATTTTTTGCTTTGTTTTTGTAAGAAGTTAAATAAAGAAGTAAATGTGCTTAGTTTCCTTTGTTAATTAAATTTAAAATTTAAAAATAAATGTAAAGTTATATTAAACTAATAAAAATACAACAAAATCTAAATTAAATCTTTAATTAAATATTTAAATAAATGTTTTGTTATATTAAATTTATAAAAAAACACCAAAAAGTAATTTAAAGTTAAGAGAAATCTAGTTTTTAGCTAGCTTCTCATTTTCCTACCTTTTTTCCACTCACTGAACAAGCAAAACTTTGCCAAAATCAATTAATTTAAATATGAAAAAATACCTGCAGATGCGGAAAATGTGTAAAAAGCTTTATTTATTACCAATTTCAGTGGAAAAAACAAATTAGAATTCTAAATAACGGCAAAAGTTTTGCTGTGTAAAATCAATTAAAATTCTGGCAATTCAGATTGAAAGGATACTTTTTTCGAGAGAGAGAAAGAAATAAAAGGAAGCCCTAAAAAGTAATTTTCGTATAGATTTTTCTTTGGGAGGCTTCCCCCGAAATCACAAAAATTTGTGCCAATGACGTGCAATTATTTGCCAGCCAAGTTAACCCCACAGTGGGCCAAGATTCCAGTCCCCGGTTAACCCCTTCGCGTGGCACGTACAAAGTTTGCCTGCTTCTGCCGAATGTGAAATGCCGAAGGAAAACCGGGGAAAAGTGCTGGAAAGAGAAACTGCAGGCAACGAATGATTCATGGCCGCTGCAATTTAGCTGCCAACTCGCGAAAAGTACCGGAAACGCATTCATTTTCCGCATTTTTCACATCAATAATGGACTGGGAACTTGGACTGGGAACTTGGACTTGGACGTGGACGTGGACGTGGACGTGGACTTGGCGACTGCCGCCATTCCTAATTAAGTTTGCAACATTTATGACTTGTTAGCCAAAAGACTTTGGCTTGGGGTTGGGTTTGGGGTTGGGGTTTTTTTGGCCAAAGTTTACGGGTTAAGTGGCTGCGTTTTTCGGTTTCAGTTTCAGTTTTTATTGATTGGAATTTTAAGAATGGTTCAAACTTACTTGGCTGGGATTATTCCTTGGGATTCCCCCTGGCACTCCCTCTCCTTTGCTTTGAGGAAACTGGAAACTGAGCCAGCTAAGACGCCGTCCAATTCATTTCACGCTTCGTCTGTCACCGAAATGGCCTCCCAAGCAGGACACCACCGACCTCCAAGGATGGGCTCGCGCCCCTCTGTTGTCCAGAGGAGTCCTCCGCCTTCTCCTCCTTCTGCTTTTCCTCTAACTCCCAACTCCTCCTCGGAAGAGCTGCACTCGTCTGTGAAATGATGACAGTTGCGGTTTCATTTATCTGCCGCTTATATTCGTTAGATTTATATGGTTGTTTCACGATGATATACCCTTTAATTTGTAGGGATATTACAAGATTTAAGGCCAATGGATCAAAGGGGATTTTAGAACTGAAAAGATAAAGAAGTTTCATATTAATAAATATTATATATTGATATATTAAGTTAATAAATATTATATATTGATATATTAAGTAAATAAATATTATATATTGATATATCAAGTTAATATATACAAAAGATCTTATGGTATTTTATGAAAATATTATTTTTTATATTGTATTTTTATATATTCTCTTTTATAGTATTTTTAAGTATATTTTTAGTATTTTTTAGTATATTTATAGAATTTTTTAATATATTTATAGTATTTTTTAGTATATTTATAGTATTTTTTTTAGTATATTTATAGTATTTTTTAGTATATTTATATATACTATATTATATACTATATTTATAAATACTATTTTATAGTATTTTTTGTAATTAATTTTTTTAAATAGGGTTTACATATATAAAAATATGAATATTATTCAGAATAATACTAAGCTGGAATATATTATGAAATATTATGATATTTTTATATATAATATATGTATATTCATACATCTTTTCTAAATTACTTAAGAAAATATTCTTTAAATAAAAATAAATAAATAAAAATAAGTAAATAAAATAAATAAAAAATAATTCATAAAGAAAAAATCATAATAATAATTATAATAACTTTAAAATTACCATTGCTTTTATTTTTCTATAGAATTAAACTATATTTTAGGTTAAAAATTAGTTTTTCTTTTAAAAACAAACCTATTTTTAGTCCTAATTTTTTTTTCTAAAACTTTCCAAAGATAAAAATTAATTCTTAAGCTTTCAGGGCATTTCAAAAACTGCTTCCCAAAAAAAACTATTGTTTTATTTCGCTTTTTTTATGATTTACGAGGGTGACGAAGCTGTCTGTCTCTCAGTCAGGCGGCAAGCGGGGGAAAATGGAGAAAATAAGAATGATAGAAAGCAGAGAAAGGGGGGTGAAGAGTGGGAGAGAAAAGGAGAAATGAGACCGCATTTGTTGGCGACTTTTTTGGGTGGCAAATCAATTTGCTTATCTCGTTGCCACTGTGGTGGCCCTCCGAGCCGAGCACGACTTTGGCTCAAAATTCAGTTTTGAAAAGCTGCAACTGTCCCCTAGCTTTTCTTTTGTCTTTGTTTCTCTATTTCTCTCTCTCTCTCTCTCTCCATCTCTCTCTTTTTCTCCCTTTCTCTGCCTTTCTTTCCCTTTCCTTCCCTTTTATTCCCCTCTGTGTCTTTGTTTTCCTGGCGATAAGGAAAGTGTTCGACTGACCCTTCATTTGGATGCTGTTGCTGTTGCTCCACGCTCTACGCTCTCTTTCATATATATATTCTATATATATATGTATATTCAGGGTATATATAGGTATAGCTTCTGTAGCTGCTGCCGTCCGATAAGCGGCCGCAATATGGTCCGACTGCACTGAAAGAAATTAAAGGGAATTGTGAGGATTAAAGGTAAATAAACACAAAATAAAACTTCAAACAATTGAAAAATATTTATAAAAAATATACATAAATTTAATAATTAAATTAAATTAAATAAATAAATTAAATACAATAAAAAATAATTAAAAATAACTTAAAATATTATATATTTATAAACAAATAAATTAAATTAATAACTAGGCAATCCCTTTTTATTATAATACAGAAAAGCTGACCCTATTTTTATAAGATTTCTGTAAATTTTCACTTTCTAAACTTTAGTTTAAGCTTTAAAATTTATCCATCAGACGAAATTCATATATTTTTTTGAATTACTAAGGCTTAAAGGCTTAAAATTTAATAATTTATTAATAATAATTAATTAATTAAGAAGCAAGAAAATGAAATACAATTCATGTCTTTTCCCTTTCTTTTTCCCTTGAATATTTCCCACAAATTAATAACGTATTAATTAATAATAAAACATTAAAAAAGAGAGACTTATAACTTATAAATTAATAATAAAAAATTATGAAAGAGAGAATTTATAATAACTTATAAATTAATAATAAAAAATTATAAACTAACTAAAGACTAATATCTTTTTAATTATTAATACAAAATTATTAAAGAGTCACTAATAACTTATTAACATTACACAAATTTAAAAGAGAGACTAATAACTTATTTATTAATAATAAAATATAATAAAAGAGAGCTTGCTTTATAGTTTCTTTAAATAAGTAATTGCAATTTTCTTTCAGATTTCTTTATTTCCCTTTATTTTCCTTTACAATTTCTATAAAATCAAAGTTGCGGCTTTAGTTAAAATTTTAATTATAAATATTTTTGTAACTACTACAAATTGCTTTCAATTTTTAATATTTTGTAATATTAATATTTTTCTTTATTTTTAATATTTTGTAATATTAATATTTTTCTTTATTTTTTATATTTTGTAATATTTATATTATTTTTAATTTGTAATATTAATATTCTTCGTAATATTTTATTTAAGATTTCTTTTAATCTAACCTTTTAGCTCTCCTATCTTTCTCCACTCTCTCTCTCTTTCCCTCTACAAAATTTCCCTCAGTGTATCCCCTGACTGACCCCGTCTTCCGCTCATATTTCAGGCTTGTGTTTATGCAGCTTAACACTTTGGTGCCCCAATCCCAACCCGAGTCCCAACCCCAGTTCCAGCTCCAAGCCCAATCCCAGCCTTCTGCCACCACAGAGTTAAAAAGGGAATCCGTTAAGCGGCTTAGTCGCAGTCGCAGTCCTGCCAGACTCTCGCGCGCTGCTGTTGCCTCAAAGTTTATTAAACATAATTATAAAATATCATTAAAAAAAAAAAACATATATTATATAATATAATATAAAAGAAAGACAAAAGCCTAGAGCTGAGATAAAACACCAGCCAGTACGATCAAGCTACCCAGAGTCCAGGTTGTGGCCAATCCCGATGATGCTCCTCCTTTCTTGGCAGCTACCAAAGGCAAGGCAATCCTGCGCTGAGCCATGGCCTTATCGATGGAGGGCTGGCAGGAGGATTCCCTTCGAACATATCGAAACATGGACTCCACAATGTTGCTGGGAGTGATCACATCGCAACGTTCCAACAACTGCACGGTGCAGGTCTCAAAATCATAAAGATCCACGCACTGACGAGGTCCCAGCACCAATTCCGGCAATCCATTGCCATCTGTCCAATCCTCGGTCAGCTGTTTGGGCAAATAACCACCAAAGGTTCTATTCAAACACTGGGCAATACCCTCACGACTTTGCTCCAAACACTCCGGTCCCTGTTCGGCAATGAACAAAGCAATTTGATCACCATTTTTGTAACAAATAAATTCCAACAGACGATCAGCAATCCTTTGCAAGACGGTATTATGAGCACGCTCCTCACTATTCAAGCAAGGCAGTAGAGCATCATTAAAGTCCTTCAGACAGGCCTTGGCCCTTGGCATGCGCAGGCAGTATTTCTCGAAAACCACATCCAAATCTCCCTTGGGACTCGCCTCCGCAATCTCCGCCTGTATCTCCGTCATGTTCGCCAATCCCGAAAGGCATTCCACCAGCTTTCCGCCTGCCGTTTCTATGTTTTTGCCCAACGCCGTGGCATTCACCGGCTGCTTGTTGGCCCTTCGACACTTGGAGGCCAACAGGCGTTGCAAATCCTCCAGGGTTACATTTGTATTACGCAAACCCTCGGGTAAATAGTTGGCTTTCAATTGATCCACATCCACATTTTCCAAAACCGAAGAGGTATCCAGCGTGGGCAGCTCCACGGCTCGGCAGGAAAGGCCGAGGAGCAGCAGGAGGAGGCTCATCGCCCAGAGGAGCGACGATGGGTTTAAGGGCTGCGTCTGGCTTGGCATTTCGAAGGCAACTGACGAGTGGTGAAAGCAACTCGCAGCGATCGAGCCAACGAGGGAGAGGATGAGTGGATGAGTGAATGAGTAAATGGATGAGTGGATGAGTCGTTGAATGAGTGAGTGGATGAGTGACTGACTGGATGAGTGTTGACTCCGCTTTATTGCTTATCTTATCGCCGGGAAAGGAGCGCGGTGGAGTCACTGGCCGAGGTTAGGCGGCGGCAATCTTTTGGGTTGTTTCGGTAATCGGCTGGGTAAACAGCCACCGGGTTATTCATCTATTTTGAAAGGCACTGGGAGAAAATTATTGGGAGCAAGTCGGGAATATCTTTCAGTTGGATTTAAATTAAAAAAAAAAAATTTATTTCATTTAAATGTATATTTTTGTTATAATTTATTAATTTATTTTAGATTTTATTTAGATTTTTTTTCCATTAAAATTATTATTTTAGTTATTATTTAATTATTTAATGTAATTTCTTTATATAAAATTTTAAAAGGGTGTAAAAAAGATTTTTAATTCATTAATATGTATATTTTAGTTATTATTTATTATTTTAATTTGATTTTATTTAGATTTTTATTCCATTAAAATGTACATATTAGTTGTTATTTATTAATTTAATTTCATATATTTATTCAATATTTTAAAGGGTTTAAAACAGATTTTTATGCCATTAAAATTTTTATTTTATTTAATATTTCTTTATTTATAATATTTTTAATATAAATATTAACATTATTACATTATTTATTTAACTTAAGCAAAGCTAACAAAATATTAAAAAATTTGCTCTGAAAATTTTAAGTCTGATTTTCGAGAATCTTTCATTTAAATATTTAATGTATTAATTGGAAAATAAATTATATTAAAAGTAATGTAAGTATTAATATTAATATATTATGTATTAAGTTTTAGCAACGCTTTAAAAATATTAATATATATTAAAATATTTTATAAGCAATTTTTAAGTCTGAATTTCGAGACGCTTTCATTGAAATATTCATCAATAAGAGTTTATTTGAAGAATAAATACTAAATATAGTAAAAAGTATATAGTATAGTAAAAGTATAATTACTTTATATGATAAAACTATAAGAAAATTATTATATTTAATATGTATTTATTATTAAACATAAGAAAATATGAATTAAAATAAATAATAAATAAAAGTCTGCTCAAATGTAATAAGAAAACAATTTTAAAAGGATTTATAAACATCTCTGCTCAAAAAATCTTCGCTTTTTATTTAAAAATTAAATAAATAATAAGAAATTCCAACTTTTAACTTTTTCCTACCCTTCTTAAAGTCCCTCCTATTTTCTCTCAGTGTTCATCATCCCATAACTGTATAAAAAAAATAAGTGCCTGACCCTTGACTTCTATAAAATCACAGCAGTCGCTGCCGAAATGTTCTTCAATTAGTGATATTTTTTATAGAAAGTCGTACAGTTTAGCATTAAAATGCTATAATTTTTTTAAAGGTTCAAATATGACACTTGACTGGTATTTTTTTCGAGTGTGTGCGACAGAGCACCTGCACACACACACACACACACTATACACACAGTCACTCTCTAATGCTTTGTAATTGTTCCACATTCGATGGTTAATCAAAGTCTACGGGCCAGTCTGTCTGAAATTAAACCCAGTGGCTACTATATATATATTTCTATATATATATATATATATAGGTACTATATAGTAGGTATAGTAAGTGAACAGCTGCCGGGGGGCGATAAGCCCGACAATCTCAATTGGGTTATTGATAATTACTTGGGGCTTAGGGCGAGCGCGCTGCGATGGGAATATAATCCACAGAAGCCATGAATTTAAGGCGATTAATTCATGGAGAGAGGTCTCCATTCTATATTTGTTTTATTCCCCCAAGAGATAAGCTGAAAATGCGTGAGATCTTAAAGTTAGGAGCACCTTTTAAAACTCTTAGATCTTTGATATGTTCTTTCATTAACTCTGGAACTAATCTTAAATACTAAATGCAATCTATATTCAGTGTTTAGGCGTCAAAGTTCAAGCTTTTTAATCGCTTTCCTCTTCAAAAAATCATTAAAAATTAATGCAAACTCATTGAATTCAATCAATTAAGGCAGACATCATTTATATGAGAGGTGCTTTTTAGGTTAATTATTTATTTAAATAACAAAAAGTATTAAAATATTAAAATATATATATTAAAATGTCAAAAAGTATTAAAATATTAAAAAATATATATTTAAAATATTAAAATATTAAAATACATATATTAAAATATCAAAAAATTTAATAAATGCAAGAGCTTTGTAAAAATTAAACATAAAATGCTTCTTTTCAAGTTAATTTCAGACAGAATTTAAATGAGAGGTGTTTTTTAGGTTAATTATTTATTAAAATACCAAAAAATATTAAAATATTAAAATATATATATTAAAATATTACAATATATTTATATTAAAATAATAAAATATCAAGATACATATATTAAACTATTAAAAATATTAATAAATGCAAGAGTTTTGTAAAAATTAACCATAAAATGCTTCTTTTGAAATTAATTTCCTTAAATTATTAACTATAAATACAATTCTTTCAATCAAAGTATTTTTATAATAAATAATTAATAAATAAGGTTATTAAAAATTAAATTTCAACTCTAAATTGAATATATTTCTATAATAAATGCTTACAAATTTTAGAAACAGATTTAAAAGTATTAATAAACATTTATTTAAAACTGTTTTGGCACAAAAAGCTCTTTAAATAAAAATTTCTAGCTTTATTAAATGATTATCTTAACAAAATAATAATATAATAATAGGAAAAATATGTGAAATTATAATAAATATATTTATTAAGCTATAATAACTAACATAATAATAATTTAAATACTTTTCCAGTTTTTAGACACCATAAACCCCCTTAAACTTATCCTTTCTACACCCTTTAAACCCCTCCTAATTACCAGCTTCTTTTTATAATTTAATTCCTCACTAAATTGTTACTAAATTCACTTAATTCACTTAAGCTTTAGCTCCACACTATCGAGGGCACAAAACTAGCAACAAACAGGGTAAAAAAAAAAACAAAAAACACCCAAAAACCGAAAGCAAGAAAGCAAACCATTTATCTTCGTTTGTTTTGTTGTTGCGGAAGTTGCAAGTGCAATAAACAACTTCGGAAGGGGGCGTGGCAGGGCAAGCATAGGGTGCAAATTTTCGGTTCAAAATAATACCAAAAATTGCAGCTAACAAAAAAAGAGGGAGAGAGAAGTGTGAGTAAAGAGGAAAGAAATAGTGAAAGAGCAAAGAAAAGTGGGGAAATGGTAAATGGAAAATGGAAAATGGGTTCCCTGGCGTATCCGGTGCAAATTGAAATGAAGCGCGTGGCAGGGATTCCTAAAAAATGAGCGCAATTAATTGCTGGCCTTCTTGGGTTGTGTTGGGGTGTCGGAGGTTGAAAGTGCATCAGTGGGCGTTGGCTGTTGAGGGGGGCGTGGCCATGGGCACTAGTTGGCTGCAATTAACTGAAAAGCTCAGGGTTTAAGTGTGGTTTTCTAAAGGTTCTCTTTTTAGTTTTGCTTTTGATTTTAGGGAATATTTTTAGGATTCTTTAAAATAAAATTTTAAAAATATTTAAAATGAGATATTATATGCTTAATTTTTTTGTGCTATTTATACAGCCTTTTCTAATGCTAATCCCCTCAGTTTTCTTCCATTTTTCTATTTTTTATTTAATTCCTTAAAGCTACAAAATAAATTTTATTATAATATTAAATTATTAACAATTTCCTTCGAAATTTCTTTAAAAATTCTCTTTAAATTTCCTTAATTTCCTTCCAAACACAAATTAAAATAAGATTTAGCTCTGGTTTAAAGCTTTTCATTTAAGAGTTTATTTTCTGCTACATTAAAATATTTTTAAAATATAATTTAAGATATTATATGATTAATTATGTGTAATATTTCCTTTCCTGATACTAAATCCTCACTTTACTTCTCTTTTTCCATTTTTATTTAATTTTTAAAGCTTACGAATAAATTTTATTATAATATTTAAATATTAACAATTTCCTTAGAAATTTTTACAAAATTATACTTTCCTCCTAATTACTTTAAACACAAATTAAAATAAAATCTGGCACTGGGATCAAAGCTAAACGGAGGCCATTTGCCAATGGCTTTGGCAGCGTTTCCGGTTTTCCGCTTTCGTTTCCGCTTTTCGCCTGTTTGCCTGTTTGCCTGGAAATGCATTTAGGCAAACAGATAATTGCCATGACGTTGATTATGGCCCTGAACTGTGATGAACATATTATTGTTACGCACACATGGCGTATACGTTATGTACTCATAAATGCAATCCCTCCTCCACACACTCCTTACTCCGCTTTAAAGCAAATAATTCATTCATTTCATGGCAAAAGCAGATTGCAGATTTCAGATTGCAGCAGAAACTGCAGCAGATTGAGGCCTCTCAGCATTAAATGCACCCCTTTTACGGTTTGTGCAAACACAGAACAGAGACAGGACACTGAGAGTCCTGGAAGAGAGAGACCTAGGAACAAGGCAGCGTCTCTGGTTTCGCAATTATCCAGGAACCACAAATGATGTGAGGCCTTCTGCCCTCAGATGGCCCCATTTCAAAGGAATGCCCGGAAATATGAGACCAATCCGGGGTGGCAACTAATGAGAGATGAGCTAAAGGAGAGCCTGAGAGGGTAAAGTCAGACCAATTACAATCCTGCGAATCGAAATCAAATTGCAAGCTTCTCACAATTTGCAAATTAAGTATACGCCATGTGGTCACTATTTTAAGTAAGGAGAATTAGCTTTAAAATGTATTGTTTAAGATATAATAACTTAATAAATTTAGTTAATTTAAATTTAAATATTTCCCCAATTTTTAGCTCCTTTTTTTCAAGTAAAAATCAAATTTCAAGTCTAAATTAAACATATTTCTTTCATAAATGTTTACAAGTTAAAGAAACATGTTGTAGGAACACCAGTGTAAATAGTGTAGCAATAACAGTGTAAATAGTAACATAGCATTAAGTGTAAACAATATATTAGAAAGCAATGTATATCGATACTATCGATAGAAGAAGAGGGATCTGCGATATCTTCTTTTTGGGTTGCCGAAAAAGAACTAAGATTGAAAATATACTTCGAAATAAAATAAAATCTAAAAACCATGAGCCTATAATATTTAACATTATTAATAAATAATTTCATAAAATTGTTTTCTCACAAAAATCATTTTAAATAAACATTTCCAGGGCACTTTTTTTACTAAATAGAATTACCTAAATTTTCTGCCTTTTAAATTTAAATCAAAAAAGATAACTGGAACCCATTTTGACCAAGTTAACCCACCATTAAAACCATTGGCACTTAACTCCCGTTGTGCCAGCTGCCAGGAGCACAATTAAATCGACTGCAAACCGCAAATACAAATGAGAAATGAGAAATGAGAAATGCACCCGAATTTTGCTGCCCGGGAGTCACAATCCCTGGGGACATTGGCCACTCCTGGGCATTGAGTTTCGGCTCCATGGGAGGCTGTTGAGCCAAAAAATAGTGGCAAAAGAAATGCAATAACTAAAACAAACCGCAAACAAAAACTTTTTGCAGCCACAGAAACTGAAAAAGACAAACCCAAACATAATACTGGTCTCACTCTGTCGCCCATTAAAAATTTACAAAATAATAAATAAACGAGGGAAGAGTTTTACTTTGGCAAGGCAAAGATTCAATACCCTTGCAGTTTTTTTGTAAGATTTTCCAATATGGAATTGTAAATCAAGCATAACTTGGACATAAAGGCATTAATTTTGGTTGAAAAGGCTTTATTTTGTAGATTTTTAAGTGAATAATTGAATTGCTAATTTATCGATAAATATCGATATCGATAATTATCGATAAACTTAAATATTTATCGATAAATTTAAATATTTATCGATAAATTTAAAGTATACAAATTAAAGCTTAAAATTAAGTACATAATTAAGCCGAATATGATTTAGTTTTAATTTGGAAAGCAAGCCAATATTGATTTTTAAATTAAACAATAACATAATATTAAAAAATACAAGTTTTTTTGATATTTTACGAATCTAAAATAAGGAAAAATTTAGTAAAATTTGTTATTCTTGTAGTTTTTAATATTTTATTATTTATTAGTTCAGATTTTAATAGAAAATCATAATAAAGAAGGCATTTATAATGGCCAAAAGCTATAATTTATTAATTTATTCTCTGTTAAAATCTAGATTTTTATATGTTTATATTTTTTTTTTAGAAACCAAAGCCTAGAAAAACCAAAGCTGATCCTTTAAAGTGTGCTCTCTAGCAGTAAGCTTATAATATTTATCCCTCAACCTATTAACAAATCAAAAAATACCAGAAATTAATCATTAACTTGCCAGGGAAATCCACTTTTGCTTCGATTCGTTGAATCCTGCTTAAAGTTTTACGGATCCCTTGTAAGCATAAATCAATGCGTGAGACGACGACGAGGGTATCCCTTTCACCGTTCGCCTGCAGGTCCTTTGAGTCCTTTGGTTGCCTTTGTTGGTAATGCGAATTGCTTGACTGGCGCTTAGATAAAGTCAAATTATTCGAGCTCTGTGTGTGTGTGCTGCTCCTCTCCTCGGTGTTTGTTTGTTTGTTTATTTGTTGGTTTTGTTTGTTTGTTTGCATTTCCTTGGGTTTTCTTTTTTTTGGGATCCGCAACTCTTTTCCTTTTTCACTTCACTTCACTGGGAAAGTCCTGGGAACTGCCTGGCATTTTCCCCTTTTCCTTCTTGCATTCGAAAAGATTGACTGACAGTCGCAGCGATATATATCCTGGCAAAGGAAAGGGAGGAAGGGAAAGGAAGGTAGCCATGTGTCGATGATTTTTTACCAAACTCTTCACTTTGATTCCATTTGAATTTCCGCAGGTCCGCGTCCGCACACCAGGCACACACTCGTACCCCCTCTTTTTTTTTCCCATTTTCTTTTTTTACCTTGGAAAAATTCAATGAATTTGAGGAATATTTCTCAGCGCCGTTTCTTTGACAAACAAAAAAGGGGGCTGAGAGGAGGAGAGGGGTTTGGAAACCCTCCTTCACTCACTCTCATATGAATGTTTGCATGGCAAATCCAAAAACTTGCTCCTTGCTCTTACATACCCTGTACTCTTGGGGATAATCTACACTTGTTTTAATCCTTAAAAATCTTGAAAACCTTAAAAATCATTTTTATAATTTAATTTCAAAGAGTTTCAGCTACATAATTCCTTTTAAACTTTTTTGTAGTTCATCTTAAATCCTTAAAAATCATTTTTAAAATGAAATTTCCAAGAGTTTAAGCTACATAATTCCTTCTAAACTTTTTTCTAGTTTATTCTAAATTTATTCTGATTACAGGACATCATTAGTTCTGTTTTAATCCTTAAAAATCATTTTTAAAATTGAATTTTAAAGAGTTTCAGCTACATAATTCCTTCTAAACGTTTTTTGTAAATTATCTTAAATTTATTCTGATTACAGGACATCATTAAGTCTGTTTTAATCCTTAAAAATCATTTTTTAAATTTAATTTTAAAGAATTTAAGCTACATAATTCCTTTTAAACTTTTTTGTAGTTTATCCTAAATTTATTCTGATTACAGAACCTCATTAGGTCTGTTTTAATCCTTAAAACACATTTTTAAAAATTAATTTCAAAAAGTTTCAGCTACATAATTCCTTCTAAACTTTTTTCTAGTTTATCCTAAATTTATTCCCATTACAGGACATCATTAGGTCTTTTTTAAACCTTAAAAATCATTTAAAAAAATTAATTTTAAAGAGTTTCAGCTACATAATTCCTTCTAAACGTCTTTTGTAAATTATCTTAAATTTATTCCTATTACAGGACATCCTTAGGTGTGTTTTAAACCTTAAAAATCATTTTTAAAATTTATTTTAAAAGAGTTTCAGCTACATAATTCCTTTTAAACTTTTTTGTAGTTTATTCTAAATTTATTCTGATTACAGAACCTCATTAGGTCTGTTTTAATCCTTAAAAATCATATTTAAAATTTAATTTCAAAGAGTTTAAGCTACATAATTCCTTTTAAACTTTTTTCTAGTTTATCCTAAATTTATTCCTAATTACAGGACATCATTAGGTCTGTATCCCCTCACTTTTTCAAGGGTCCCACCTTTTTTTTTTGTGGCCACACGTGGTCGCTGAAATTGCACGGCAAAAAGCAAAGGCAGAGGTAGAGGCAGGAGGCAAAGGAGAGAAAAAGGAAGGTGGAAGGATGGTGGAAGGATGGCGGAAGGATGGGGACACTGCCAAAGGTAGACTCCACATTCTGTGCGCTGTTTGCTCATGTAAATCGAGCACACCCTTCCCCTTCTCCCTTCCCCTTCCTCGTCCCCCTTTTCGGTGGGGAGTTTATTAACGTTTGGTTTTGGGCGCCCGCCAACATTTTCGACTCGATGACGGCAAACATTTACATTTACATTTACATTTACATTCTGCTTGTTGTCATCGGTCGCTGGGCTCCGTTACGCGGCTTAGGTAACCCGATTTTGGGCTGCCATCCAACCCCAACCCTAAAATCCATCCCCAACCCTTAAATCTCGTTCCCCTTCTCCCTAAGGCGGCAATGTAATGCGATTTTCACCCACTTGCTAAGTTTTGGAATGTCCAATGTCAGGCTGAAGGATCTTTTTTCTTATTTTGATAAGTATTCCCCTTTAATTTTTAGGTTTTTAAAGAAAAGAAGTAATTAGGGGTTATAAATCTCTATAATACCTTCAAATTATAATCTAATTTCTAAAAATAAACTAAATTATGACACAATTTAAAATAAATATAAATAAAAATAATAAAAATGTAATTTAAATATAAATTAATCAATTTTACAGTCATTAAAATTGCATAAGCTACACTGTAAAATAGTCTTAAGCAATTCTTATATCAAATATAATAAAATAAAAAAAATAAAAAATAAAAATAAAAGGCAAATAAAATAAAAAATACAAATAAAAGGCTTAATATAAAATTAAGAGAGTTGAATAACTTATTTAAATGAATCTCAGATGTGTCTTAAATTAATAAATAAATAATAGAAAATGTATAATATTCACTGTAAAATGGTTTTACTTTAATAAACATTTACAATATCACATAAAATAAAATTAAAATTACAAATAAAAGGTTATATATAAAATAACTTATTAAAATGAATTATTAATTATTATATCAATCCTTTTAATAAAACTCAGATGTAAATTATACTTCTTTGTTGAATTTTATAGAAAAGAAGACAGTATTTAAAGAATTTCTTCATACTTAAGGATCTATCAATCCTTACAATTTGAGGGATCTGTGAGGAGATCTTTCGTTACTCCTTTAAAATTCATTCATCTTCAAGATCCAAGTTAGTAAAAACAAAGTAATTTCATTCGTAAGGAATTTACATTCCCAAGGGGTTATTTTAAACCTTTTTAGTATGATGGATCTCTGAAGACCTTTTTCCTTTTATTAAATTAATAGTATGTAATGGGATTTATTTTATAATTATATCAAATATGATAAATCTTATGTTTTTCTTTTGAAATTTATTGAATTTATTGCCTTTACATACTTAAGTTTATATAAACCCTTAAAAATTCTTACAGTTTATCTGAAACCCACTAGAAATAGATCTATTTGTTTTGATAAAACCCCCCGAATCCCCCTAATAAACCCACAAAAGATCTATTTAAAAACCAACATATTATTTATGAAATTTTCGAATTAAAGCACTCCCCTTAATCCAGTAATCCCTGCCTTAAACTTTACAAATATCTGTCAAAAAAATCTCAACTTAGAAAGTAAACCCTAGCCAATAATTTCAGTTCGTATTTGAACCCCAAACCAGTCGTACGGCTCTCTAAGCATTCGAAAAAGTGTGTATATTAAAAGTTCTCCAGTTTTTTCTCTTGGCTATTATATATTTGCAAAAAAAAAACCAAAACCGAAAGCCAAAAAGAATATTTCGAAAATGCCGCCGATAAAAATTATTTTCACTATTTTGCTGCTGGTGCTGCGTGATATGCCCTCCTTCAAGGCGTATCGCTATGGACCATCGAAGCTCAACGATTGGGAGTCGATGCTCAATTTGTACGATGATGATACCAAATATTATGGAGACTATGGACGCTTGGATAGAAGCGTTAATGAATTCGATGGCTTTGATATCAGCAGTGCTGACTTGGGCGAAGACGGAGGTTATTTTAATGATTATATTGGATTCCATGGAGGAACTGACCATGGCACTGCCACTGGCACTAACACTGGAGGTGGCACTGCTAATGGTGGTGGTGGTGGTGGTGGTGGTGGAGCCGCCTCCGCCTCCGCTGGTGGTTGCAACAATGAAGGTGAAACCGAAGAGGCTAAAGCCTGTACCTCAAAGGCAACAAAATGCAATGCCAGCTTTTTGGGACGTGGCGATTCCAAGATGACTGCCTCGGCATATGCCCAAAAGGCAGCCCAGGAGGCCAAAGCCGCGAACGATGCCCAAGTGCCGGCCGCCGAGGCAGCCTCATTTCAGGCTAAATGCGAGTTGGCCGGCAAGGCCATCGAATCGGCCAAAGCAGTCGAAGCTGTGTTGGCGGGCAAGCAGGAAATGTTGGATGCAGCTCGTATGGAGCTCACAGAGGCTGAAAAGGAATCAAACCGCCTCATCGCATCGATGGGCTGCGTTCAGGAAAATGCCAATTTGGCCAACAATGCTGTCGCCGATATACAAACGGTGCTGAGCCATGTGAAGAATGTCCTGCACGAGGCGGCCAAGAATGTGGCCAGCCTGCAGTGCGTGGCCAAGGGAGCCCTCCAGGAGTTAACAGAGAAGCATCAGATTCTGAAGGCGGCCAAGTTTCGTGCTGCAAATCTTAATCGTCAGCTAACAGAGGCCAAGGCTGACTTTGACAAGACCAAAATGGCTGCCTACAAGGCTGTCTGTGCCGCCGTTGAGGCCAAACAGAAGGCTCAGCGTTCCCGCAGGATGTCGTGGTTGTATTTGGATGATTTGGAGGAAATGATGTAAAAGGGAGGTGCCACTCCCTCCTTCCACACACACTCAGTATTTGTTGGTCCTTAGCATGCATCTCTCTTCTAGTTCCTGTTTTAATTGTTCAAATCCTATTGTTTGCTTTTTTTCGATTTAATTTGTTTTAAAAAAAATAATACATCAACAGGGAGGTGCATGCTTATGAGCAGGAGTTTATATTTTCTAATAAAGAAGGAAATATAATATTGAATATAATATAATATAAAACGTGTATTATTATATATAAGTAAAATTTTAAGAGGAAGTCAGGAGAATAATAACCTTTTAAAATGTTAATAAGAATAGCAGTCGCATTTTATACCCAATTTATAGTGGATAAATATATTATAAATAATATAATATATAATATAATATAATATAATATATTATAGAAAATAATATATTATAAATATAATATAATGCATAATAATCTATTCCTGTTCTAGTTTAAGCTTCTAAGCCGATATTTGCAGCTTTTCTCTTTGTTCTTTCAAACCAAAGACCTTATAATAATAAGATAAGTAACGCCCAGGCACTTTGTTGTCATAAAACTTTAAATATATATGTCAGAGGTACGGGAACTGTCAACAATAATATTATTTAAATATTTATAGTAAATATAATAAATAATATATATAATAAATATATTTAAATAATATAAAATAATAAATATATTTAAATAAAATGATTTAAAACCATTATTGTTCCAGTTTAAGCTTTATAGTAAGTATTCAAGCAGATATCTGCAGTTTTAGAGGTCAAACCAAATACTTATGGTATTAAATTCAACAAAATTTAAAGAAATATTACATTATAGTAATAAGATAAGTAACGCCCAGGCACTTTGTTGCCATATAACTTTAAAGAGATGTAAAAACAGTGATCGATAATGTTATAGAACCCATTATAGGTCCTATATAAGCTTAATTCAAATATCCCAAGCCAATCACTGGAGATCCTCGCAAAATACAAGCAAAATACACTTAAAATTGTATAAAATGTTTAAACTAATACAAATATAATTGTATTAATTGTTTAAACTTATACAATTATAGTTTTATAAACTGTATAAACTTATAAAAATGATAATTGTATAATTAATTCACAACAACAAGCTTTCACAAACTCGAAACTCTGTGAAAAAAGCCCACCAATCATATCAACAACTCGAACTTCTAATCACAGCAAATAGTTCTCTCATACATCTCCCCTTCCCTTCATTATGATATCATATACAGCAGAGACATCTGCGTAAACTTGATAATCAACAACAATTCACAATAATCACAATACAAAAAAACAATACAAAAGCAGCTGGAAAACAAAACCAGAACAGAACTGATGATTGCCATCTCAGAAACCAGATGCCGCTGCTGTGTGACCCAATTAGCATTATCATCAGGTCTATAAACAATAGCAAAAAAAAAAACGTGATCAAAGGCCAGGCGGGGATTTATTTCTTCTTTTTTTAATATTGAATTCATAGCTCAGAGAATTCATTTGCCATACGATCCTCCCTTCTTCTTTTGTTTCTTGCACTTGTTAATGGCTATGCAGGTGCCCGTGGAATCCCTGGCATATCCCTCATTGCAATAGCAGCCATCAGGACAACGTATATGCCGAACTAGACAAGGATCTCCCAGAGTAGCGCATTCCGTTTGGCAACTGGGGCCACATGGCAGGAACTTTTCATTGACACCGCACTCACGTGGCGCTAGAGAAAGAGAGAGAGAATTACGCTTAAAAAGGTAAATTCCCTTCGAATGACAGACACTCACTGATGGGTATCTGAGCTGTGACAGCGGCCAGACAGCAACAGCCGATGAGCAGCAGCAGCAGCATCACCACAGAGTTCGTAGAGCTCTTGTTCATCATGTTTCAACGTTTAAAAACAAACTAAACTGATGAGCTCACCAGTCAGGGGGTTTTTATAGCCAATCGAAGGCTGTGTAGATTGAGGAGGGGGGAATCACCTAGAGAAGCTTTACAAAAATATGCTGGTGCCTTTATTTGATACAATTCTGTGGGACAACACTACGCGGAAAGCCTTCTTTGCTTTACTTTTAATCCTGATAATGATGATGATGATGATGGGTGCTTCTGTTTCAGGCAGAGCTACTGCGCCTGCGTCGCTTGTGTCGCTTGCTGCTGCTGCTGCTGCTGCTGCTGGTCTTCTTGGTGGGCGTGCGCTGTCGTTGTCGCTGCTGCTGCCTTCGGCTGCTGTTGGAGTGGCTTCTCGAACGGCTTCTACGACTTGGCCTTGTTGATATGCTTTTGCTTCGACTCCTTCGAATGCTTCTTGATCTAGATTTAGAACGATTTCGGCTCCTGCTACGCCTACGCTTCTTGGGGCTCTTTCGCCGCTGCTGCTGCTGATGTAATGACTCCTTGAAGGTCTTATCCTTATCCTTTTGCCTACGTCGTAAAGTGCTGAATTCACGACTGGAAGCACTGCTTGAATGGCTTCGACTGCGACTGCGACTCCGGCTTCGACGGTGGGTCTTGCGGTGACGCTGCGAGCTGGTAATTCTTGAAGTTGTAGAAACCAACTGAACGTCATCGTCATCGGAAAGCAGAACAGCAGCTGAAGGAGCAGGTATAGCAGCAGCAGCAGCAGGAGGAGGAGGAGGTATAGCAACAGCAGCAGGAGGAGCAGGTGGTGGAGCCGAAGGTGCACGCACTGGCTTGCTGGTAAAGGTATTCGTGCTATCATCATTCAGCAAATTGTACTTTTCCAAATCAAAGCCATCCTCATCCTCATCCTCGTCCTCTTCATCATCCATTTCAACGTCTTTATCAGCCTTTAATGTTTCCCTTTTCAGTTTCTTTTGGCCTTCGTCATTATCATCTTCATCATCGTCCTCGTCATCGGGTCCAAAGTAGGTAATGGGTATAGAACGCACCGATTCATTGGACTCATTATCACTGTCACCAGCAGCCAAGGGAGAAGCTCTTGCCGCCGGCTCTGGGGCACTGGGCAGGGCACTGGGAACTTCTCCTAAAAAGAAAGAAATATTAAATAGAAAATAAATAATATAAAACCCCAAAGAAACCCCACCTTTTATCTGATTAAGAAAAGCCATGGCCTTGCGTTTCCTTTCCAGCTGCAGCTGCTTTTCCCGCGATATCATGCCATTGAGCTTATCCCGGGCTATTTGCGCCAGCTTATCCTTAACGCGCTCCTCAGCTTTGAAAAGATAGAAATAACATAAATTTCAAGGAAATTTAGAGATCTTTCTGTAACCCACCTTGTCTTTGCTCCTTTTGCGGCGAGGAAGATGCCTTCTGGTTGGCTGTTCTGGCCAATAACTGAGTTTCCACCTGCTTTATGGCTCGCTGTACACTGTCAGGCATGCCGGGACGCGCTTGCTGCTGCTGCTGCTGCTGCTGCTGCTGCTCGGTAGCTCCAGTAGCCTCTTCGTCGCTGGCCTCCTGCGGAAGAAGGGTTTGCAATGGGGCATTCTCATCCCTTGCGCGTATGGAGAAACTTACAGGAGCTGCAAGGGGAAATGTTTATTATTTCAATGAGAAAATAGCTTCAATAGCTTCACAAAACATACCCTTTTCCAGAGCATTACCAGCCGCTGTCGCTGCAGCTCCACCAAAACTCAGACCTTTTTTGGACATGAGAGCAGCAGCCACGGCAGCTGCTTTGCGTGTCTTCTCCTCCTTGGAAGCAGCATCCACATCGCCTGTTACTTTGTACAAATAATAAGCATAAAACTCATTCTCCGGCAGCAAGAAACTAAATCTTTCCACGCTCTTTGTGCGTAGCGTTTCCTCGAATTGACGTCCATTTTTGATGACATACGTGGCTGTTTTGTCAATAATATGGCGCAGACTCTCCTCGGGTACAGGAAAGGTAAGCACAGGCTCAGGCTTTTAATAGAAATTAAGATATTAAATTAATTAGAGGCAATAACTTAGTTTTGATTGTAAATACACACCTTTTCAGGCTCTTTTTCCTGCTGCTGCTGGGACTCATCCTCCTCTTCATCTTCGCTCTCTGAACTGTAATTTTGGGCCAAAGCCAAAGCACTTGTGTTCTTCAGCAACTCCACTTGCGGCGGCTCTCCGTTGTTTGATTCACTTGCCGCCTCAGGCTGTTCCTGTGCCGCTGTTGTTTCCTCTTCGTGCGTAAAAGTACTGCCATTGTATTGCAGCAAAACGGGCGTAAACTCTCCACCTTGACTGTGACCCTCTGAACGACAACTAAGCGCGGGCGAAGCAGTGCCATTCGAGTGCTGGGAATTGCCAGGATTACTGCTTTCATCCTCGAGAAGAACAGCCTGAAGGGGCACTCCCTTAATCTTGCTTATAAGCTGAGTGTAGGCGCAATTAGCCGAAGGCTTGTACTTAATGGTGGGCACTGTAATGACCACCTTGCCCATGGCACTGTCGCCATAGGATTCACTCAACTGTGAGTCTTGCTGCTGATCGGATTGATTTTGCTGCTGCTGCTGATCGAGCGACGTCTCTGGTGCTGGCGCAAATTTGGCTGCTTTGATGGCAGCCAAAAGGTGACGATAATAGGGCTGCAAATAGCCACCCTGAGTGAGAAAGTCAAACTGTGCATTGTTAGCCTGCTTGGCCTTGATCAGGATCTCCATTTGAGCGCCCTGGGTGGCTATGAAGCGAGCTGTTTTCTCAATGATGG
Organism: Drosophila truncata; assembly: GCA_008042515.1. Classification (NCBI taxonomy): domain Eukaryota; kingdom Metazoa; phylum Arthropoda; class Insecta; order Diptera; family Drosophilidae; genus Drosophila; species Drosophila truncata. The sequence continues at coordinate 230,864 of VNJQ01001436.1, read as the reverse complement.
CATGCTGCTTCATTGTCTCCGGCTGCAAGGTTAAGCAAAGAGATTATATATTTGCTCTAAAGGATGGATTCTAAGGGCTTCTACTCACCAGCTGCATGCCCAAGGGAGGGGCCAGCATCAGGGTTCGCGGCAGGACAAAGGGCAGCAGGTCACTCTCCTCGGAGTTTGGCGAGAGTTGGGCTGGGGCCGTGGAAGTGCTGCTCGAAGCCGCTGATGATTGGCCATCGTACTGGAAGCCCACTTGGCTGTAACTGCCACCGGAAGTCTCCTGCTGCAGCCGCTTGAGGTCCTCCTCTGCACAGAGCAATGAAGAGAAATGAAGAAGAAAGGACACTGACTTTAGTATTTTTAGTTTTTTTAGCTTAAAAACGTTAACTAATTCGAATTAGAGCGAGAGAAACGTATTCGAGTTGATGGCGACCGAGCGAGAGAGAGAGATAAATAGAGAGAGGAAGAGAGAGACTCGCAGAGAGATAAAGAGTGAGAGAGAGAGAGAGAGAGGGATTGAGCTGGAACTGGAACTGTAACTGGAACTGTAACCCTCTCTGTATAGACTTCAGCTTTTCGTTAGTTTCATCTGGAATAAATGGTTAAATCTTTCAGAATGTCAAGATTGCGTATTTACCTGCTCCTAGGCACTCTCTCTGGAAATATCGAGGGGATGATGACTGACGTTTGCATTATCGATGGTTTTCTTTGTGGTGTTTTCTTTTTTTTAATCGGTAATCGGTATTTGGTTATCGGTGGTTTGATTATCATTTGATTTTTTTTGTTTTTTGATTTCGATTTGACTCAATAAGGTTTTAACTTATCTATTTTTGGGCTTGATCGTTTCTTGATACCTTTCAGTACTTGTAATACAATTCTTTGTAATTTGAGGGAGTCCCCGGATATAAGAGGTGTCGATATCGGTGGGTTTGTGGGCTATATAATATGATATTTTCTAGATTTTGATAAGTAAGCTATATTAATGTGAACTCTAATAACAATCAAGTTGATTGATTTTATTTAAATATATTATTTATCGATAACTATTACTTATTTTCATATTAAGCGATTATTTCGATAATTATCGTTGCTTAATCATAACGATTGTCTTCATATTTACATTATTATTATATATATAATAATATATTTCAATAACTTTTATATAGAACTTTGATATTCGATTATTTCGATAATTATCATTGGTATATCATACCGAATGTCTTGATAACTGTTTTTAAAATGGAAATTATTAACGTTTTGAACTTGTAAAAGCTGGAAACACTATTAAGATAGACTTTTTTAAGACTTGGTTTAGGTTAACTCTCAGTTTTAATGAAAACATTCAACTAAAACCTATAGAAACCTTATATTTTAAACAAATTTTAAGTACTTTTAGTTAGAGTTTAAGTTTTTGAAAGCATATAATATACTAAAGGTAAATTTTAGCAATTATAAACTTGACTTTTAACTTTCTTAAGATCTTCTCTCTATACATAAACAACTCATAATAATTCCTTAATTTTAAATAATGCTTTCTGATCCTTAGCATTGCCTTCACCCTTGTGGAAATCGACACCCCTTAATGGGAGACGCACAACCGTCTGATGGCTGGCACACTCACCTTGACGCAGTCGCAGCTCCTCCTCGTTGTTGTAGAGGAACAGGTAACGCTCCTCCTCGCACAGCTGCTCCGCTCGTTGCTCCTCGGCACTGAGATATTCCAGACGATTGCCATAGCCTCCTGGTGGGGCCTCGTGTGGTGCCAGTTCGCAGAGTGCGCCACGCACATCATATCTGTGCGTCAGATTCACAGATTCACAGTAGATTTCAGAGATTCCGAGATGGATTCATTCGTGTGTGTGCCGAAATATACAGAGAGCAAGCAGAGAAATATAAACAGAGAGGAGAGAAGGAGCATTATTGGTCGTCTGGCAATTTCAGGGTCGGGTGGCGCGTGCTTTTTTTCCAGGGGCGGAAGCAAAACGGAGCGCGGGGCTCCGGCTCCTAACTAAGTCTTCCTGCCCCCGCACATTTTGCATCGCAACCCCCCTCTTGCTCGCGCAATCACACACACAATATAAAGTCATATAATATATAGTTATAATATATTATATAGTATATATATATAGTATATAATGCATACGGTTTAGATTAGATTAAGGTTGTTTTTTTTTCTTTTAAGGCTAGAGAGAGATCGTTTATACATACCGCTCCGGTGGCTAAAAAGTTAATCGGTTTACATTTAAAATGGTCAAAGAATTACAGTTTCAAAATTGTATATATATGGATAGAGATTACAGTTTGAGAAGCACTGAAAAGAGCTGTTATTACAATGGTGTGTGTGTAAAGTATGGGTGTATGTGTGTTGTATGTGTGAATATTCATGTTTGTGGGTGTAAAGTCTTCTGCAGTTCGTTCAAGTCCTTCTTTAATGAGTGCAGCTGCGGTCAAAATGGTAGCAGCTTTTTATAAATCTCAGAAATCTTTACTTTCCAGAATTATTCCAGAATTTAAGCTGACCTTGGGGCCTTGGGGGAAAATCTTTTAATTTCCAAAACTTTCAACCAATTCCAGGCATCATCCATTCCAGGCACTAGAATTCCGCCCGCAGCTGTACATTATAACGGTTGTCCTAAGGGAACACACAACATGTTGTTGTTGTTGTTGTTGTTGCAGTTGCAGTTGCAAGTGTGTTGGTGTGTAGCTGTTGTTGTTGGGGGTGGGGTGGGGGGGGAGATTCATGTATGTTCGACTGTGTGGGTGGCTGTGGCTGTGTGCGTACGGGATTATCGTATAATTAATGCTCGGGGCCAGCCCCAATTATTAACCTGTCTATCTTGAGATTTACATCGCCCATCCAGGGTATCAGCTGCTTGCCATGATCCATTTCGCGTGCCTTCTCATCATCGCGGAATATCTTGCAGGCATATCCAAAGACGAGCAGCTCCAGCGGCGTTTGGCGATTTGCCTCCAAACTGGGAGCTGTGCTACCGCCATTCAGCGGATGGCCAGCGGTTGCATGGTGTTGGATGGTGGTGCTGACGGTGGCAATGGTTCCACCGGTTCCTGTTTTACGGAGAATGCCGCCAACGCTGCCGCCGCCGGCGCTGCGCACATTGTAGGGCATCATTTCGGGCGATTAAACAGGATCTCATAGAGAATCGGAGCAGAATCACTCTCCCTTTCTCTCTCTCTCTCTCCCTCTCTCACACTCGGTTGGCCTTGCTGCTCGCTGCTTGCTGCTGCTGGCGGGCTCGGGGCCTCGGACTAGGACTTGGGCTCCCTCTCTCTTAATCTCTCTTGCTAAATATCCATCACTCACTTTAAACGGAGGCAAAATTAGACTCTTCGAGGACGAAAGGATTGCATTTTACGGCCGTAATTTGTCGGTTTATGTGTTTTATTTTGCGTGCGAAATAAATGCCTTTGCTGCAGTGTGACCAGATATGAGAATGCTTCTTCTTGTTTGTCATTCACCAGGTTGCGGCAACAGAGATTGGGAATGGCAAATATAATCACGAAGGTTAATGTGAGAATGGCAAAATAGGCGGTTCAATTGAATTTTTATCACAAAAAACTAATTGGAATTAATTGTAATATTATTTTAATTTATTTAAAAACTTACAAAAATACAATATACATTTGCATTGTGTCAGCTTTAAACGAAAGCTAAAAATGGAATGATTAAATTCAGCGTGCTATTTCCCTCTCTTTCTCCTCGCCTACAAATTTTAGTTCAAACGGCGGCCGCTTGATGGCGTTTCATGCTTTTACGAGCCTTTCAAAATATCTTTAAAATTTAGTTTTAACAGTGAAGGAGTCGAAAAAGACCCCATAATATATATATATATATATATATATTCCTGATCAGCATCAACAGGAGCATCAATCTAGACATGTTTTGAAATTTTAAATGGCAAGGGAGAAAAGTGAAATATCATAATTTGGCCAAAATTGCAGGAATATTAAAATTGAAAGCATAGCTGGGTTTGTTTTTGTTTCTTTAGCCATGTTTTGGACAACAACATTTTTTTGGAACAGCCTCTTCCCATTATCTAAGCATTTTCAGAGGTTCAAGCCACTTTCATTGTAAATAAACCTAAAAAAATAAAAATAACCAAAATTCAAAAGGTATAAAAAATGTATTATTAAAAATTCTATAAATCTTTTGTTTTAGATCCTTAATCCTTGGCATTGGGATACTTGAGGGTACGCAGCTTGGAGTAAATAATATCCCAATCAACGTAGGCGCCCACCAAGTGCCGCTTGTTTCCCGGCGCATCCTCGTAGGCCGTCCTTCCATGCAACATTCGCAGATTATTAAAGACAAACACATCGCCGGCCTGCGTCTTAAACTCCACGGCCTCCGAGTGAGCGAGCTCCAAGAATCTATCATAGGCCCGATACCAGGCCACAGCCTGATCCAATGGCACCGTAAATCGACTGTCTCGCTTTGTGGTATTCTGATTAATTCTGGCAAAACGCCCATCCACATCCAGACATATCACCGGCGACCGCCAGATGCTATGAAAGGGTCTCGCGGCATCACCATCGTGTCCAATGTCAAACCAATTGACGGGCACCGAGCGCAAAACATCAAAATCCTTTGGATGCTGGCGTTGCAGCTGAGCGGCCACATTGAAGCCATCGGTGAGGGTATTGGCACCGCCCGAGGATGCCGATTGGACAAGGGTATGCAGGATATTAATGCCCGCCTTGTATTCATAGTACGGCATGTCCGTGTGCAGTGGCAAAGGTGTCATTAAATAGGCATAATTTCCTGCATTCGGTTTGGACTTTACCTCAAAGACATCTCTGTGAAATGGAGGAGGAGGAGGAGAGGAGAGTTAATCAGAGTTTATATCAGGTGATGGCTTGCTGCTATCTATAAGCAGCACCTGGCCTGTAATAATCATTCGATTGTGATAATATTCTTTGCTAGATTGCAGCCAGATAATGGTCACAAAGAGCTTGTTAGCTTGCCTTACCCATACGTTGTCCTCTTGATGTAGCCAATTCTCTCGGCCAAATGCTTTGCCACATTAATGTCATCGGGCGCTCCTTTAAGTATGGCAAATCCTTGAATTGCTAAAGCCTCAAGCCAAGCCTGTAGCACGGCATCTTTTTGTATAACTTCCTGGTAATTAAACTCTTTTCGCACTGCCTCAAATTCACTTTTGCCCCACAGCTGCGCCGGTGGCTTGTACACTTCGTCCAAGTAACGTTGTCTGGCCGCCTCACCAAAGTCTCTTTCCTTTAGCCAAACCATATCAAAGGAGCTCTTGTGCTTGTCCTGCCATATAACCTCAAGTTGCTGCTGTTTCTGGTTATAATTCACTTTTTCCACTTGAATATTTACTGGTCCGCGCTCCCAATGACTCTTTCTGGCCCTTGTGGCCGCATGAAAGCATTCCGGACACTGACAATTGTCTCTTAGCCATACTTGTGGATATTTGAGGCTTGAATTTTTGTCTTGGAGTTCTATGTAGCCTGGAGACAAAATACGAGCTGCCACTGTGCTCGCCTGCCTGCGAAGAAGGTGGCCGCCGCCAATCAGATGTCTACAGCTCAGCATTTCGGTTTCAACTGAGGCGCTGTGTTCGTTCGGTGATAAGCGAAGCTAGCTTATCACTGCTGCTGCTGCTCTCCTGGCAAAGAGATTACTTGCACTAGAGCCTGCGGCTGTTCCAGCCAGCATTCTCTTTGGCTGTCCAAGGGAAAGCTTCGCCGGCCTTCACAGAGTGAACATTCCAAATAGAGAGCGTTGAGGGGAAGGTTTGCCTTAGGTTTTGTTGGATTTTTAGGCTTTTCCTCTTTGTGGCAGTTTTTCTGTTGGTTCTTTTTGATGCGGCGATGTCGCTTTTTGTTGGGTTTTACTGTCTCACCACTGGCTTTCTGCTGATGCTCTTCTTTTGCTTGGGCAGTACTTTCCCCTTCTTTTACTCTTAGTTCTGTATTTAAACCCGGCATCAAAGGCAGCGAACAGCGGCGGCACAGCGAGCGTTTTAATGAAGGAGCCCTGAGAGGTTTTAGATAGGATTTTATATATTTAGAATAAGAAATCACTAAAAATGAGACCACTTACATGTGCATTACCGCCTTGGTGCCCACATTGCGGCAGAGTTTGCCATAGTAAGCGGCCAATTTGTCCTGTTGGCTGGCTGCCATGAGATGCGAGGCCTGAAACAAGAAATTCATGCGGGAGGAGACATGCCGTTGGGCCAGCAGCTTGCGTTTGTTGTCCTTGGCCATGGCTTGATAATTTTTAGTTTAGTTTTTGAAAAAAGAAAAACACACATGTTGTGCAGCAGTGTGACCAAAGGTTACCAAAAGTAAAAAAGAACCACTCTGGGTGAATGGCAAATATTAAGCATTATACGCCTAACCAAGCCTGGTCACACTACCCTAGACAGCTGTTTCCCGCGTTTTTGATTCGCAAATTGCAATTGGCGAAAAGTGCAACGGGAAAACGCGGAAAAATCACACAATGCAACGCCGCTTGATTAGCTAGAATCCTAGATTCCACACTTGAGCCCCTAGAAAACCCATAGAGAATTCTCTTTGTTTTCTCTCCTCCTCCAAGAGCTCCCAGCAGCAGCAGCAGCATCTCTCCATCCATCATGTTTGTCCAGGACCTGCGCAACGATTTCTACCGCCAGCTGGTGGGCAAACGCATCCTCATCATTGTCAACTATGACATTGATGCCATCTGTGCCAGCCGCATCCTTCAGGCTTTGTTCAAGTACGACCACATGCTCTACACGGTGGTGCCCATTATGGGCGTCACTGGACTGAAACGCGCCTATGGCGAGCATCAGGGCGATGTCAAATTTGTGGTTTTGGTCAATTGTGGCGGCTGTGTTGATATTGTGGAACTCCTGCAGCCCGCAGAGGATGTTACCTTCTTTATTTGTGACTCACATCGTCCGCTGGATGTTTGTAATATCTACAGCGATCGCCAGGTTTGCATTCTCGGCGATCCAGCGCTCGAAGAGAATATACCAGGCTTTGAGACCATCTTTTATGACTCGGATGAGGATCAAGAGGAAGATGAAGACGAGGATGAGGACGGTGATGATCCAGAAGAGCGTAGAAACAATGACAGTGGCGCTGGGGAATCGGATTCTGAGGAGCAGCAGGCTGAACAACGACGAGCAAAGCCGCCGCCGAGACACAAACTCAGCCGCCTGGAGCGGCATGAGCAACGTATCCTTAAGCAGCGTGCCCGTCGTCAATGGGAATCGGAACGAGATAGAATCATGTTTGAATACACACAATTCAGCTTTTATGGCCGCTCCAGTGCTTTGTTGGTCTTTGAGTTGGCCTGGAAGCTGTCCAAGGATAACATGGACTTGCTTTGGTGGGCCATTGTGGGCATCACGGAGCAGCTTCTTTTGGGCAAAATCGAAAGCAGTGCCTACACTTTAGAGCTGGAGAACATTCAGTCTCATGTCTCGCGACTCACAAATAAGACTAATGATCAAAATACGATGAGTGCCTCCAAGATAAACTTTGAGAATGATTTGCATTTGGTTTTGTATCGCCATTGGCCCGTCACCGAGTCCATGAGGTAAGCATTTATGACTTTTTAGCAATTTTAAGTTGAAATTTTCATATTTTTCTTATTGTTTTAAAGGTATTCCCGCTATGCCAGCTGCCAGTTGAAGCTTTGGACTTTGCGCGGTGAGAAGAGACTTCACGAATTGCTTCTGGAGATGGGCCTGCCTTTGGTTCATGCCCGACAAACGTACGGCGCCATGGATTTGGTACTACGCAAAGAGTTTTACTCAATGGTAGAACGATTGGCAGAGAAATACGATATTCCAGACATTGTCTATGGCACCTTTACGCTGAGCTACGGCTATCGGAGCAGATATGCGGCTGCGGACTATGTCTACGCCTTGCTGGCCATCATGGAGTCGGTGAAGAAGCACAAAACGCCAGAGGATTGCTTCTTGGAGGCCTCCGATGCCTTGAGTCGACAGCATAAACATCTTTTGGCCGCTGGTATTGAGCAGGCAAAGCTACTGCATGCCGCCGTCTTTAGGCAAGTGCAGAGCAGCCTAGAAGCACGCCTCGTGCACTCTGCTGGTTCGTTCTTTTACTATGTACTGCAGGAGGAGCATGCCTTCTTTTCGTATCCCTATGCCTTGGCTTTGCTGGCTCGCTTCCTTTTGCGTGGTCATGTGGCCACGAGTAGAGCCAGGCAGGCGCCAGATTTGCCATTGATTGCCACATGTCCCCTGGACGCTGCTCAGGGCATGTGCCTGCTGGTCGGCATTGCACCGGTTAGAGAGGATTCGCCGCGTAATTTCTTTGGCAAGGCCTTTGAGCAGGCAGCTCAAAAGAGTGGCGTCTCCCTGCTGCAGGACTTCTTTGAGCCAGCGGTGGTGCAGCTGAGGCAGAGCGATCTAACACGCTTTCTGGATGCCCTCACCGTGTTGCTGACTTAACTGGAGGCCACTTTCTGCTTCCTCCACATCCCCCGCTCAACCACAATTAGTATTTAAGGCTTAGCTAAATAAGGACAAGAGACCTAATCTGTATGTTTAACCATAAGTTTTAAGCGAATCGTATTTATATCTATTAATTGAGATCCATTGTTTTAATGACTTCAAAAGGACCACAACAAAAGAAATAGCCTAAGGAGTACTCTAATTTTTTTTTCTCCCCTGAAATTATGTGTTTATCTGACCTAGGAATAAATTGCTTAGATATTTAAAGTGTTCACCATGCAATTTTAAGAGTTTTAAATGTTTGGAAGGGGAAAGGAAATGCATAATTGAATTTTCAGAGTCTGAACTGCATAACAAATATATTAAAAGGTAAATTTCTAAGAACTCTCTAAAAATTAGAGAGTTTATAGGTTAGTTATCGCACAAACATCGATTAATTTCGATAAATTTATCATTTAATTTCTTTTTTGGGCTTGAGGGGAAATGAGAACAGTGACTTTGCAGTTATATTTTTAAAAGGTAAATTTTTAAAGAATTAGTAAAAGTTTATAGAGTTTATTGCACAAAATTCGATAAATTTCGATTATTTTATCATTTAATTTATTTATTAATTCATTTTTGGGCTTGAGGAGAAATAAGAGCAGAGGCTTTGGAGTTATATTTGCAATAAAGATTTTTAAAAGATTAATTTTCAAAGAATTAGCAGGAGTTTATAGAGTTTATTACACAAAATTCGATAAATTTCGATTAAATTATCATTCAATTTATTTATTAATTTATTTTTGAGCTGGAGGATAAATAAGAGCAGAGACTTTTGAGTTATATTTGCAATAAACATTTTTAAAAGGTAAATTTTCAAAGAATAAGTCAGAGTTTATAGAGTTTATTGCACAAAATTCGATAAATCTCGGTTTATTTATCAAAAGAACCTGCTGTTCATATATGTATATTAATCCTTCATTAACCTAATTAAATTTAATGAAATTAACTATCAGCTCTTGAGGTTTCCCGCCTTCACCTTCTCCTGCTCTCTTGAATCCAGACTTTGGCTCAAAGGCTCTGCACTAAGAATACGCGCTGATCCCAGGCAGGCCAAGTCATCATAAAACACAGCATATTGTCCCGGTGTGATGGCTCGCAGTGGGTCATCCAGTTGGACCTCAAATTGATTGTCAACAATCCGCAGAGTGCAAGCCACCAAAGGCTTTGTGTGCTGGAAACGAAAGCGACAGCGCAGCGAGCTGTTGGCCAGAAGCCTTGCCTGAGACTCTGCACACAACCAGTTAGGCGGATCAATGTGTATTTGTGTGCTGAGAAGAGCAGGATGATCGTGTCCAGCGGCCACATAAATAGTATTGCTTACAGCCTCCTTTTTGGCCACAAAATATGGCTGCAAAAAGGAGCTAAGCCTACAACGCTGACCCACAGTCCACTGATGGATGCCCTTGTGCTGGCCCACAGTTACACCGCTGTCAATGTCCACAAAGTTTCCACTTCGCGAGGTTATATACTGCAGAGTGTAGATGAAAAACATAAGAAATCCATTATAGCAACTGGTTGGTCTGTGTCTCACCTCCCTGATAAACTCCTTAAAGTTGCGCTTGCCCACAAAACAAATGCCAGTGCTCTCCTTCTTGCTGGCCAGCCGCTGTAGACCTATTTTATTGGCCATTTGCTTAACCTGGCTCTTTGCCAAATCCCCCAGCGGAAACATGGTGCGCTGCAGGGCCTCGCGTGGTATTCCAGCCAGAAAAAAGGTCTGATCCTTAAAGGTATCGGCGGGTATGAGTAGACGAGCGGCTGTAGTTGTGTCAGTTCCTGCAGCATGCTCCAAAAAGTTGCCCAAACTGTTGCGGGCATAGTGACCCGTGGCCACGGCATCGTAGCCCAGGTGCTCCAAGGCGTGCTTGTGAAATAAATCGAATTTAATGTGTCGATTGCATAAAATGTCCGGATTCGGCGTTAATCCCTGTTGATAATCATCCAGAAATTGGCTAAACACAGCCGTCCAGTATTCGCGTACATAGTTCACTTGGCGCAGCTCTATGCCCAGTCGCCGGCAGGCATATTCAGCATCTTTTAGATCCTCCTCACCGCTGCATCTTCCGGCTTCGTCCAGCTCATCCCAGTTGCGCATAAAAACGCCCAGGACATTGAGGCCGCGTTCTCGCAACAGGTGGGCGGCCACGGCGCTATCCACGCCTCCCGAGACGCCCACCACCACGTTGCGTAGCATTAAATTTAATTTAAAAGGAAAACTAAATGCGTAAAGGCAGACTTTTTGTTTGTTGTTGTTTTGCTCGCCGGCAGCGGCAACAGCTGATCGGTGACAGTGTTGCCACCTTATTTATTTATTTTGTATGTTATTTTAAATTTTTTATTATTAAAAATCTTTTAAATACAACACGAAAATGTATTTAAAACATTTCCATACAACATAAAGATGTATTTGAAAGGTTTCCAACTTTAAATAATACAAAAGTCAAAATAAAATGTAAAATAAATAAGAATAATAATAAGATAAGATGATAAAAACAATTTTGATAAATTATCTCTGATCAAGACTTATCAATTCTTTGTTCCGCGACTTTTTCTAAACCCCATCCTCCGTGGAGCAACAAAAAAAAAGAGAGGTAGAATTGTACCGGAAGAAGCATTTCAAAAAATGAAGCGGAAATTCAAAATTGTCGACGGACTGGCAGCCTTGGTTACGATAACAGAAGGAAATTCGATAAGTGCCACTGTTTACACCTTTCAATTTCCTTGTTATTGAATACATTTTGAATATTCATTGAATTTTTTTTTAAAAGCCCTGAAGACTTGGAATTTTGAAATTTTTACCAGTTGTACTGTAAATAATGAAGAATATTTAGATACACTTTTGTAATAGAAATATTGTCAAGTGTCTGAGATACAGGAGGCCAAAGTAATACAATGCAAAATAAGTAACTATCATTAATCGACAAGATTTCGTAGGACTGGGTGGGTCAAAATCAATAAGTAAAGCACAATTATAGTCTGGATAACTATGACAACAACAACTCTTCAACAACAATTACTAAAACAACAATTTAAAAAAAATTTTAGACACTCAAAACCTTATAAAATATTTAAAAAATAAGAAAAAATTGCGCCGTTACCATTAGATTCGATAACATATTTATCGCCCAGTTTTGGGTCACATTTTCTGTATTTTCATCTATACGAAACACAGTATCTTTCAGAGTTGTCGTCTAAGATAAGCCAGATTCTAAGAAAAACTAAAATAAAATAGGCTTAAAAATAATAAAAAATGCAAGAAAACACATTCAAGACAATTGTATTAAATCCTTATGCTTAAAATTGCACTTAAGTATTTAATTTTTGTTCATTTGATGTATGTTATTTGTTTCTATCATATGAAAATAAAGAATTTTCTATATTTTACATATTAATCCTTAAATTCAAAAATGTAATGATATTTGGAATATGCAAGATGACTTGCAAAATAGGCTATTTTTAAGGTTATAAGCTCACACAAGATAATCCATTATTTAAATATAAATAGGTATAGCCTAAAACAAGCTAATCTGGCCACACTGCTGAGGGCTTTTAAGTCCCGTTATTCTCTTTCCTTGTGCTTTTGCCTTTTGAACGTCGGTCGGTTCGGTTCGCCGCGGAAGAAATTGGAGGTGAAAACACGTGGAATCAACATCCGCTTCTGCCCGCTCAGTGTGCGTGTTACGACCTGCAAGCTGCGAATTGCATGTAAGCTAAATTAAAGAGATTCTAACTTCTTTTTTTTTCGAGTGAAGTGCGTGGTGTGGTGTGTGGGTGTGCCGCTGCCTTAGTGCGAGGCGGTTGTGTGTTTGCTTTGAATCTGTCAGTGTGTGAGTGTGTTGCCACACACACACACGCTTAAGGAGTGCAAAAGGGAGCGAAAGGGAAGAACGCGCCGAAAAAAAGCGGCAAATTGCGGCATTTTGCAAATCAAAATAAACTTGAAGAAAATTAAAGAAAGATGAAAACTTTTTTGTTTCTTTAAATCTGTGGCAAAAAGGCGCCGAGTTATAGGGTTCTTTGGTGAGCAAACATTCCATCTATCGGAGATCTCTGCGCTTTTCGTTTAGATTCTTCCGTTTTTTTTTTGTAGTTTGTTGCTCGTATTTTAAAAATTAGTGGCAACTTTGCATAGGAATTTGCAGGAGAGTGAAAAAAGATCTGCAAAAAATATCGCTCTTCCACGCTTCTCCTTTTTTTTTTTGCTAAAGTTCCATAATATAATATATTTATTTTAAAGTATTTCCGTCTTAATTTATAAGAAGATATAAAATAGTGCGTAAAGTTAGTGTAAAAGGAAAATAGAAAAAAATGAACAATTAAAAGAATAAAAAAAAAAGGAAAGACGATTTTTGCTTCGGTTATCTCCCTCTTCTTTGTCTGCCCTTTCGATTTATTTCTCTGGCGACAAAAGCTACGATCTACCAGAGAAACTCGTCTGGAAAAACTTTACAAAATTACATTTCCATCACCAAAGTTAAATTGTTAAATATTAAATAAAACATTATTCATGTTTTAATGTTTTCCTAATTTTAAAATTGTAGCAACACCAACGGTTATACATTTGCAAGTGTGTGTGTGTGTGTGTTGCCACAAAGTTCTAAAAGAGTGTAGAAGCGATTGAGAGGGAAGTAATGGGCGACAAAGCTGCAAATTTGGCGGCCAAAGAAACAAAAGAAGAATCGTGTGTATACTGTGTAGGAGTAAAAGAGACGGCACCAAGTCCAAATTCAAAGAATTCTATGAAAATGAAGGAAACAAATATTCTTTTTGCTTTAACGCCTTTCCCGGCGTCATTTCGCGGCAGGTTCTTGAAGAGTTAACATCGAATTCGGCGATCTTTGTGCTTTTTGTGTGTGAAGTGATTAATTCTTAAAGTAATTGCGATCAAAGTCAAAAATGGGAGCTCCACACGGACGAATTGAACCTATTTTAAAAAATTTTAATGACATGTAAGAAATGTTTACTTATTTTAGTTTAAATAAAACATTAAACAGCAGATGTATGTATAATTTTGAATAAGAATTTCTGCTTGCATAAATAATAACAAACCATAATAATAATAATCTCATATACAATAAATATTTTCTGAGAAGGTATTTTATGCAAATATTAGTTTTGCTTACATTTTTTTTACTTTCGCTTTTGGGTTTGTTTGTGTGTGTGCGTGTGTTCTGTTTTTGTGTGTCTGCCTGCGAGTCTGCGAAATGTGCGAGTAGATTTTTGCCTTCTTTTGTTTCTCTTTCTTCCGGGAAGTGTTGTCTTCGGGATAGGTGGCAACGCCAAAAAGAATAACTTTGGAAAGCAAATTGCAAATAAAGAAAAAATATGCAAACTAAGGGGGATCTTATTGAAATTAAAATATTATAATAATAATATAATATTATAGAATAATAATATAATATATAATATAATAAATAATATTTAAATAATCATGGTTCTTATAATAGAATAAACTATACATATTTATATTTAAATCATTAAAATTCTAACAATGAATTACTATTTAAAAATACAATAAAAATATAATATTTTATAAATTTAAATATAAACATAAATACGTTAATATACAAATTAATTTAAAAATATAATATAATATGAATAACATGAAAAACATGGAAACATTACACACACATTACAAACCCAGCCTGAATAACTAACTTTTTGGCTAAAAATATTTTGATTTTCATTCCAAAATACTCACATTTTTGTTTTCGGCTAAGCAATGAACACAATTTCATAAATTCTGATTAAAAAAGTTGAACTTAAGCCATGCCATGCCATTGGATTAAAAAGTTGTTTAATTGGCTTAAAGCGGATTAAGCGACTTGTTATTTACCAGAACGCAGGGGAACTTTTGCCAACTAAAATTGAGGGAATTAGCGCTGGGGAAAGCACTTCTGGGCAAAAATATTACTAAATTCAAAAGAAAGATATTCACAAATATTTAAGGATAAAAAATAAAATAAAATCTGTACAATTTTTAAAAAGCAAAATTCGATTAAATATGAGATTAATCTGTAATCAGCTTTGCTGGATTCTTTATCCTTTATGTTTTCATGTATTTTTTGATCGAATTTCCCTGGAATGTTTCGCGTTTTTCCCGCCATTTTCCAATTCACCCTGTGGCCATATGCATATTCAGATATTCAAATTTAATCAAGCTCAAATGTCAGGGGCAATATTTCAACGGGAATTACCATCGACAGTCCGAAAAACACAGAAGAGCCCGAAAAACCGAAATGCAAATATGGAATGTATTGGCATTGGCATTGGCGGCGGGGCGGAGCGGATGGGTGGAGAGAGAGTCCTGGGTAAAATCGCAGGAAATGGAGATAAATCGCATATAGCTTCGGGGGCCACATATGAAATATTGACACGACCACGACCACGCCCACTCCATCACGCGGGAGAGTTGCCTTTGGTCAATTACGGGAGTGGTGGCGAGTTTTATTAAATTAAAAATCTCGCTGTTCCCTCTCTCTCTCTCTCTATCATCTCTCTTAGCCACATGTCGATGGCTGATGTCCCTCTGGTCCTGGCAATAAAAAAAAGCAGAGAGTCAGGCAATTAGCCCGCTTCAAAGCGGAAGAGGGAACAAAAAAATAGGGAAAAAAGAAGGAAATTATTGTTAAAAAAAAGAGGGGGAGAGCAAAGCAGCTAATTAAAAATTACACCAAATACAATCAGCGAGGAAGAAGAGGGTCAAATCTTGTTGCGTTAATTGCAGGACCCAGGACGATGGCACTTTGAGCCAAAGCCAGAGAAAGCCAGTGGAGTTGAGAGAGAGCCGTGAGTCACGGAAAAGAAAGCTGATAAAGGAACTTGATAATAATTATAATAAATAAAGTAATATTTATAATAAAAATAAGAATAATAAACAGGAGAATATTTATAATAATAATAAAAATCATGATCATAATTATCATAATCAAAGTATTATAAAAATAATTATAAAAATAATAATTATAATCGGTCAAATATTTATATTTATAATAATAATAATCAGCTTAATGTTTGAATAATAATAATAATCAGAATAATATTTAAACTATAATAATCATCAGGGTATTCGAATTTATAATAATATTAATAATATTCATAACAATAAAAATGAGATCATAAAAATGATATAAAAATAATGATTATAATAATGATACAAAAAAAAAAAAAATGATATAAAAATGATGATAATATCATTATAATGATGATAGTATCATTATAATGATATTTATAATAGATTATTATAATAGAATAATGATAATTATAATGATACTAAGAATAATGATAGTAAAAATGATAAAATTAATATATTGATAATAATAATAATAATGATAATAATAATAATGATAATGAGAGTAACAAAAAATGAGAGAGTGACAAAAAAAATATCATTATTGTATATTTTTATAATAATAAATTAACATTAAATCATAACAATAATAATAAAAATGATATTATTTGGAATGATCATAATATTCATATATTAACCATATAAATAATAATATTTATATTATATTATATTATATTTATATTATATTTATTTATATTATATTTATAAATAATAATATTTATATTATATTATATTATATTTATATTATATTTATTTATATTTATATTTATTCTGCTTCCAAGCTAAGATTTTCCTTCAGCTACAAATTAAACCAGTTTTTGGTTTCGAAATACAAATCTAATAAATATAAAATATAAATTATTAAATAACCCATGAACATCTTAAACCTAACAAACAATATTTATTATTAATTAATTTTAATTTATTAAAAAAACACATCTATTTCTTTATTTATAATAATCAAAACCACTTTTCCCAAGAATTTCACGCCCTCATCTCAGTCGCTTGCCTCTTATTTGGCTTCTGGACCCTGCCTTAGCCTTAGTCTTAGAGTCTTGGTCTTAGTTCCCAAAACCCTTGGCCCCTGCCATGCCCTGTTTTTTTCCGCCCACGCTTTGGCCCCAGCTGTCAAGTCTGTCAAAATGTGTAGCATGCTTTTTTCGGGGAGACAGAGCCTCTCCTCTGCTCCTCCTTGTTGCTCCTCCTAGTTGCTCCTCCTGCTGGTGGCAAGGAGAGGCGACATTTGTCAGGGCTTATATAATTTGGAGTGGAGCAATGTTGACGCCAAAGTTAAGCGATTAACTCTGAGGGGAAGAGAGAGAGAGAGAGGCAAAAGCAGAGGCAGAGGGACAAGCAGAGTCCTTCTGTGAATGCAATTTGCATTTGGCCAAAGCAAGCGGAAGCAATTAGAGAAATGGCGGGCGGAATAGAGAGTTGTCACCGGAACGGAAATAGTTTCTCGCTGCTCGAAAGCAATTACACAAAACAGAGAAGGCAGCAAATTTACAGGAATATATATATACACTACAGGATACACAAACGTATCCGTGTCCTGGTTTCTTTTTTTTTGGGCCAAGCATTAATCAAGTGAGGCGAAAGATGACAAATGATTGTTGGGCCCCTCGGGAACAAAACGATCACCGGAGATTATTATTGCTAAAGCAAACAAGAGAATGTGTGGGAATTTTCACGTTTTCCTCCTGGGGGGGAGGCTGCATCCTCCAACTGAATGCGCTTCAATTTAAATTCCTTGCCACACACACACATACTTCTCTTCTTTCCTCGATTTCCACTGCAAAATCCTAACAAGATGAAATTGTTTTTTGTCGCCAGCATCACACACACACATTCTCACAAAAAAAGCGAGTCCTTTTTCCTTTTTCTTTCCTTATTTCGACTGCTTCCCTCTAAAAAAAAAATATATATTAAAAAAAAAAACAGAATTTCCGCTAAATTATATTTTTGAGCCACAAAAAAAAAGGGGTTCTGGAGTCCTGCTGCTCTCAAATTTCCGCCGTGTCCCCAAAATACACACACAAAAATATAAAAAATAAATGTTAAAGCTAAGCAACTCCCAGGAGACCAAGCCAGACCTCTCTCCCTCTGTTCGCCAGAGTTCCCCGATGATTCATTGCCCTCCAGCTTTCAGGGCTGTGTTTAAAGGGTTCTAAGATGAGGCCTACACTTGAAATAATAGGGGATTTCGGGGAAAAGGTTTAAAAAAATTAGTTTTTTGATATCAAAAAGAGCCAGGATATTTGGCCCTTAAAATAGTTGTAATATTTTGCTTTAAACAATAAAATTAACAAACTTTTGGTTTAAATATTCCCAAAAATAAAAAAACATTTCATAAATTTAGGTTAAATAAATATTTTTAAAGTGATTTAATAGTAATATAACATTTAAAACTTATTAGTAAGGTAAATAGAATATTTTTCTGATTGATATAAAATTTAAAACTTATTGTTAAGTTAAATGAATTATTTTTCTGATTGATTTAATAATAATAGAAATTTATAATCATAGAAAAAAATGATTAAAACTTACTAGAGAAGATATACTGAAAAATTGACTGATTTATGAAGAAATAGTGTGGCCAGGCCTTGTTTTAGGTAGATTTTTGTATGTTTTTATTTTTTTTAAAGTTCTTGTCTCAAAAAGAATGAAAAAAACCTTGAATAAATGTTAAATCATTTAAAAAAAAATGTAATTCAATCTTAATATAACCCTGAAGAGTCAAAATTTTCAATGTAAAAATACCCAATCCTTCGAAAAACCTTCACAGAACTTTAGTCTTCATTTACACTTTTTTCTTTAAGTATCTTTCTCACACTATAACATTTTTTCAAGTGTCTTTCACACACTATGTGCGCTTCAACTAACAGCAACACATATGCTCCAACACACACACAGGCTAAAGGGAAAATGCAATTTAAATCATAAAATATAATTTTCATTTAATGAATTGGATCATGTTACAAGTTGTCAGTGTTGTGTCAGTGCTGCAATGTGTGTGTCCTGATGGCATATTTTACTTGAATGACTCCAGAGGCAGGCAGGCAGGCAGCAAAGTGGAAAAATTTTGCACTTTGCGAAAATCTTTTGGTGCGAAAAAGTTTTGCCAATGCAGCAGGAACTTTTCCTTCCTTTTCGCTCCCCCTCTCATCTCGTGCCTTCCTTTGGGTGCCTCTGGTGCCTTGGTTATCAACTTGATTGAGTCGAAAGCAGCAAGTCTTAGCCAAAGAATTTTGCAATGAAGCCAACACATACACTCACTGAAGATTGAATGGCAATATATAAGAGGGAAAAAAAACACCGAAAGAAATTAATGAGGGCAATGCACTTAAGTACCTTCAAGGGTAAACTCGGGAAAATAATAGGAAACTGCTCTTTGTTAGGGAAAACTCATTCATTTTTGTAGAAGAATCTCTACAGAAATGTTGTTTAAAGTTAAAACTGGAATTTAGGTAACTTTAAATATCTTTGCTTGGGAAAACTCATTCATTTTTAAAGAAGAATCTCTACAGAAATGTAGTTTAAAGTTCAAACTGGAATTTAGGTTACTTTAAATATCAAAAAAGTTAGACTATCTCTTAGTATATTTTCTTAATAATATTTTAAATCATTTTTTCCATTTTATACTCCTAAATATATCCACAAATTCTTTAGAAATATCTAAAGACTACCTCTCAGTGCTCTTTTAGCTTCTGGCTCTCTCTTTTGGCTTTCGGGGGCTTCTGTGTGGACTGGCCTAATCCCGGCCAGGCGACATTGGCCCGCTTGTGGGTTATGCAATAAGCTGTTACCCATTTCCTGTCCCGGTGTTCAGGTGAGCGGCTTCCTCCGAGTGGGGAGAAAAGCTCAAAAAAAAGTAAAAGAGAGAGAGAGGAAAAAAGTGCACCACAATGACAAGTATCCGGGGCGAAAAATGGTTATAGGGATGGGTGGGGGGTGAGGCTGGTGTAGCGACATCGCTTGCCGTTGGCCTTGCTTGTCCTTATTCATGTATCACCACCGCCGCCGCCGCCGCCGTTGCCGTTGCCCTTCCACTTGTGCCCAGCCACCCACAAGGTCTCGCCATGTTTCATGTTGTCCTTTTCGGGGACTGCATTGTTTGGGAAACTGGCAACAATAACCGACGGCGACAAAGAAATGCAGAAAGCGAAAGGCAGCAGCAGGAGAAGGAGAAGGAGGAGCAGCAGCAGGAGAAGGAGGAGCAGAAGCAGTAGTAGCAGCAGCAGCAGGAGAAGGAGGAGGAGCAGCAGCAGCAGCATCAGTTGGAGAAGGAGGAGGAGCAGCAGCAGCAGCAGCAACAGTAGCAGCAGCAGCAGCAGCAGGAGAAGGAGGAGCAGCAGCAGCAGCAGGAGGAGAAGGAGGAGCAGCAGCAGCAGCAGGAGAAGGAGGAGCAGC
Source organism: Drosophila truncata (assembly GCA_008042515.1). NCBI lineage: Eukaryota > Metazoa > Arthropoda > Insecta > Diptera > Drosophilidae > Drosophila > Drosophila truncata. Next base: position 211,118 of record VNJQ01001436.1, on the reverse strand, counting down.
AGTAGCAGCAGCAGCAGCAGTAGCACAAGCACAAAAGTGAAAGCAACAGCACAAAAGCAAAACATATTTTTCGGCAAAGTGTAATCCAAGTGGTTACCCCCAAAAGGCAGGCGATGAGTGAAGGAGGAGGAAGAGCAAAAGCAGAAGCAGAAAAGCAAAAGCTGTAGGTGGATTTTATCTTATACCATTAGCCAGCCTGGGGTCGGTTGGAGACTACTGTATGTATCTTATCTTTCCTTAATTAGCTTCAATAAAGGAGACCCCCGGAACTTGAATTTCGAACAAGAATGACAGGCTTTAAGATTAGTTATGTAATTGATAACATTTCTTATTAATTATCGATTATTAATTGAGGGAAATTTCAATGAGAACAAAGCCTAAGAGATGATTAAAATAACTTAATGGAAGTAAGGTTATTAAAATCAACAAAAATATATACAAAATTCACAAATACAGACAGACTTTAAGAAAACTTTTTATACTTGATAATAGTAAAATTATCGATTATTAATTGAGAGAAATTACAAAGAGAACAAATACCACGAGATGACTAGGATAACTTCTTGGAAGTAGGGTTATTAAAAGCACCAAAAATATATGCAGACTTTAAGAAAACTCGTACTTATTTAAAGGTAAAACTTATAACATTTATCGATTAATTAAATCGATTATTAATCATATAAATTTACAATGATTACAAACACCAGCTCAGTAAGGCTCTTAAAATCCCCAATATCGATTATTAATCATGTAAAATTACAATATTTATTAATATTAATATTTATTGACATTTATCGATTATTAATCATATAAATTTACAATGATTATCAAGACCAGCTTAGTAAGGCTCTTAAAATCCCCAATATATGTTTCCAAGTACAACCAGTAATTTACTTTTAATCTCCATGTGGCTTAAGCACCTTCTTTTACCATAATCGTTATGGTTATCGCTTACCGCAAGAGTATCGATTGCTTATGCCTTATCAGCCGTAAGTGGTTTCCCCCAAAATTTGCTGTGTGAAATTTCCCAGCAATTTGCCAAACACAACCGTTTATTTATCGTGCAGCATAAATTTCCATTCTCTCAACCGCACCATACTCCACTTATCCTAATCGAACAAGCCAGCAAGAAGCAGCTGCATCAGCAGAAGCCCCAAAATCCAAAACCGGAAACCAAAAACCCCCCCTGTCGTTGGTGTGTGTGTGTGTGTGTGTTTGCCCATGGAAAATCCCCCCATCATCATGCTCACAACATCCTTGTTAATTTTGAGGCGAGCACGAATTAATTGGCCTGCCCTCATTGAGGTCGAAGTTGATGATGTGGCAGTGGATTGGCTACGACCTACTCCTCCTAATGGGCCTGTTGCCAATTTCCTTACTTTCCTGCTGCCATTCGCCCATCATCTATCCTGTCTCCTGTATCCCATCTCTTGTCTCCTGTATCCCATCTCCTGTCTCCTCTTATCTTCCCCTGTCTGTCAGGTGTTACCCAGTTCGAGCTGCTCATCAGTCAGCCAGTCAGTCATTCGCATCCGCATTTGCTTCGCTGGGAACTCGGGTCATGCGGGAGGCAAAAGTCAAGTCAGAAGTTGTCAGCCATTTGGCTCGTGAAAATGGAGATTCCTTGTTTATAATTTATCAGAAAACAGAAAAGAGAAGGACTGCACTTCTGGGGATTTGGAGATTTACATGCATAAGAAATGGGGGTAGGACACTTGACATGTCCTCCAACCTGTTGTTGCTCACCTGACACCTGACTTGGCTTTTAAATAAAATATTTTATAATTTTTGACTACAGAGAATGTTTTTCTTACGATTTAAAGAGAATTTTAAATCTAGAAACAAACTCTACAAATATTTAACAACTCCACAAAAGACAGCTGAGCTCTCGGGGAGGTCTCGGGTTGGGGGAGTTGTAATAATTTTGCCTTCCCATCTGCTTGCTGTCACAGCGATTAAGGGTTTCAAGTGCCACACACTTGCCTTCTTGGTGCTCAAACACATCATAAATATGTTGATATTAAAATAAGCTATACACTGGCGTACGCCAAGGACCCACAGAGATGTCTGCCAGCAAATCCACTTGCCAAAAAAAAATATAAAAAAAGAAAATAAGAGGAGAAATAAGAAAAAAGCAAGGCAAATCCTTTGAATATGTAACACAACAAATAACAAGTTGCCCGAAAAGGATAATAAAACGCATGTAAATGTGCGCGATGAATACGTAAAATAGATGAAGCGAACGAAATGTAAATTTAGCCAACAGAAAAAGGGAAAACCCGAGGGTTAAGTGTCGAGGCCGGTGAAAAAAAAAGAAAAGAGAAGAGAGGAGAAAGAGTATAGCACTGAATAAAAGGCTTAAGGAGAACGCTTTGTCTGTCTGTGTCCTGTCCAAAAAATATAAAAAAGGCAGACGGCCTGGTGGGACCTCTGGAAAGCAACAGCTACAGTAAAAACCAACAAACGAGAGGCAACAACAACAACAGCAAACATCTAAATTGCAAAGCGCGAAGAAGGCAGGAGAAGGGCCAAGGACGAAGGACCACCACCATATATTTCCATATACATACACATGCATATGCATGAGGAGCGAACCGAAAATTTTGGGGTCCTTTTTGGTTGGTTTTCCTTCGTCGAAGTGGGGTATATCTTTTTTTACCTTAATAACTAAAGTCTTTGCTTAAATATTTAATTATTAAATTAATTTTAAATATATTAATAAATTAGGATTGTAAATCCTTAAAGATTTCTAGGTTTCAAGTGTTGTATGAAAGAGTATTTTCCTCTTCGACTCATTTGCCAGTTTCTCGTTCATTTTAGGTTTTCCCTTGAGTTTTTATTTTTGTACATTTTGTTTTTGTCTTTGTAAACACTTTAAGTTGTCCTGGGTGTGTGGGTGTGTGTGTGTGGGGGTGTGTGTGTGCCTGCTGATGGTTGTCAGGACCTGCCACACTTAATTTGTCATCTGCTGGCGCCGTTTAACTGATTCCCCAAGTAATTTGTGATAAATGAATGCCGAAAAAAGTGTGCATGTGTTTGTTTGTGTTGTTGATTTTCTCGGTTATGGTTTCGTTAACCCTTTTTTTTACTGCTTTAACCCTAAGTTATTCCCACATCCAAAATTTATTTACAATCTTTTATTAAAACCATTTATAAATCCCATTTATTTATCACATTTATTCATTTCATTTATTCATTCCATTTATTCATTTCATTTATTCATTTCATTAATTCATCTCATTTATTCATCACATTTATTCATTCCATTTATTCATTTCATTTATTCATCCCATTTATTCATTTCATTTATTCATTTCATTTATTCATTTCATTTATTCATTTCATTTATTCATTCCATTTATTCATTCCATTTATTCATTTCATTTATTCATCCCATTTATTCATTCCATTTATTCTTTTCATTTATTCATTCCATTTATTCATCCCATATATTCAATTCATTTATTCATTTCATATATTCATCCCATTTACTCATTTTATTAATTTATTTCATTTATTAATTTCGTTTATTCATCCTATTTATTATTTGTTTTATTTTGTTTTGTGTTCGTTTCTAGGATGTCTAATTATCGCTTGCCACCAGAATTGTTTGACGAACTTAAGGCCGAATACGAAAACATGCCACCACCATGGCCTCCTTACGATCCCTCGTCTTCCGCGTCACGTAAGGAGAAACGTGAAACGAAGCAGTGGCCACTTTTAAGCCAATATAATATTCCATATAATAATCAGTCTCAGAGACTGCAGCAACGGCAGCAGCAAGAGCAGCAGCAACGGCAACAGCAGCACCAACGGCAGAAAGAGCAGCATCAACGGCAGCAGCAACAGCAACAGCAGCAGCAACGGTGGCAGCAAGAGCAGCAACAGCAACTGCAGCAACAGCGACTGCAGCAGCAACATCTGCAGCAACACCTGCAGCAACAGCAACAGCAACTGCAGCAGCAACAACTTCAGCAGCAGAAGCAACTTCAACAGCAGCAGCAGCCACTGCAGCAGCAGCAGCCACTGCAGCAGCAGCAGCCACTGCAGCAGCAGCAGCCACTACAGCAGCAGCAACAACTACAGCAGCAGCAACAGAAGCTGCAGCAGCAACTACTGCAGCAGCAGCAACAGCAGCAGCAGAAGCAACTTCAGCAACACTTGCAGCAACAGCAACTTCAGCAACAGCAACTTCAGCAGCAGCAGCTGCAGCAGCAAGAGCAATTGCGGCAACAGGAACTGCGGCAACAGCAACTGCTACTTCAGCAGCGACAAATGCAGCAGCAGTACCTGCAGCAGCAGCAACAGCACCTGCAGCAGCAGCACCTGCAGCACCAGAATTTGGACCAGCACCTGCAGAAACTGCAGCAGCAGCAGCAGCACCTGCAGCAACAGCACCTGCAGCCTCAGCACCTGCAGCAACAGCAAGTGCAGCCTCAGCACCTGCAGCAATTGCAGCAGCAGCAGCAGAAACAACAGCAGCAGCCGTGGTCACAAAAGCCACCAGAATCGATCTTAAAATCGCATGAAGCCCTCTTTAATTCAGCAGATTATCTCCCAAAGGCACAAGTGTCTCACTTGAATTCATCAAAGCCAGAAATATCTTACTTTACATCAAAATATCCCCCAAAGCCACAAGTATCTCACTTGAATTCATCAAAATATCCCCCAAAGCCACAAGAATCGCACATGAATTCATCAGAATATCCCCCAAAGCCACAAATATCTTACTTTAATTCATCAAAATATCCCCCAAAGCCACAAGTATCGCACTTTAATTCATCAGATTATCCCTCAAAGCCACAAGAATCTTTTTTTAAGCCACCAGGATTATTCCTAAATCCACACGAATCGCTCATAAAGCCACAAGAGCCGATACAATCTTTTTTCAAGCCATCCGAGTCGCTCTTAAACCAAACAGGAATTTTCGGAAAGCCACAAGAGACGTTCTATAAGGCAACTATCACACCACCAGAAGCTGTCTTGAATCCATCAGGATCTGTCTTGAATCCACCAGAATCTGTCTTGAATTCACCACTATCACTCTCAAATCCACCAGGATCCACCTTAAATTCACCACTATCACTCTCAAATCCACCACGATCACTCCCAAATCCACCACGATCACTTTCAAAGCCACCAAATTCTCTCTCAAAGCGAAAAAAGACACTCGGGGCACTGGGAGCTGCCTTGGATGTGCAGAACAAGAAGAAGGATTGGCCAATGCCCATAGGCTATAATGGTGAAACCTTGATGTTCTATGGCAAGGTGGAGCCAATGGTGGTGAGTTCTGACTCTGACACTGACGAAGATGATACAGATAATGAGACTGCCGATGTTGATGTTGTGGGTATTACCGAATCAGAAGATGAATCCGAAAAATCATCATCAGAGGATAAAGAAAACGGCAATAACAACAACACTGTTGTAGATTTGGAAGTTAAGGTAGAGCTCCCCAATATGATTATCAAACCAGATCCAGATATCTATGAGGAATTGGCTGCTACCTTGGCACAGAATCAGCAAAATCAGCAAAATCTGCAAAATCAGCAAAATCAAAATGCTGAGACATCTGATGATGATGAATCCCCTGATAATGAGACCTCTGATACTGAGACCAATGTTAATGAGACCAATGATAATGAAACCAATAATGATAATGAGACTTCTTCTGATACTGAGACTTCTTCTGATGATGACACTTCTTCTGATGATGACACTTCTGATGATGAGAATGATGAGGATTTTTTTGAAGATTGCTTTGAGGCGAGTGCCTCTGATAATTTTGTGAATTACTGGTACAATGAGGATTATGATGATGACTATCTTAATGATGAGGGATTCGGAGATCAGACTAATACGGAGGACGAGGAGGATAATATGATGGATCATGCCGTATTCCCGATTAATCCAAGCTATGAGATTGTGCGCATTGTTGATTCTGATCTAGTGAGTTGTGATTTTTTGTGATGATGGGTGGGAAAGGGGATGGTATATCCCTATAAACATCATATTCCCATTTTCAAATGTTAAAGGAAAGATAATTTAATAAATAAGATGCATAAGGGTTATAGGAAATTCGCTTTATTCGCTTAAGAATTTAAGAAACCTTATGACTCTTGTACATTATATTGTCTTTGCTTAAACCCGTTTTCTATATGGCATATAATTAATATACTCTATTAATCAAGGCTTTTGAAAGAGTCCTGGGTATAAGCTAACATTTTCCTATCATTTTTCATTCTACTTTTCAGTTTTATTATTTTTTACTTTTATAATTTACTCATCTTTCATTTCCTTATTTCATGTCCTCCCCTGTGAAGAGTCGTGTCGAGGCTTTGGAGCGTATTGTGGCCTATCTTTAAGCTAAATGATGATCGAAAAAATACTCTCCATGCATTCCATTTGAAACTGATGCAATTTTGATCGAAAAATACTCAATTTGAAACCACTAGTCATCCAAAGAGATGCTTTTTCTTAGACTTAAGCTTGACCACTGAAGAGATCTCCCAGCATTCTACCAAAGAAATGCTATATATTATTTGTTCTTTAAGAGAAAAGTTTTTTTTTTTATTTTTTAAAATGTTTTTGAAGTAAAAAAATATTTTTTAAAATGTTTTTCAAGTAAAAAAATATTTTTTTAAATGTTTTTGAAGTAAAAAAGGTGTTGAAGACAATAAATGCAGCAAAGAAAAGCTGTTCTAGTTATAAGCAGACAGTGAAAAAAATGTTTTTTAAAATGTTTTTCAAGTGAAAATGTCTTGAAGACATGAAATACAGTAAAGAAAAGCTGTTCTAGTTATAAGCAGACAGTGAAAACTCCACACCATTGTGCCAAGGTTGTGTGTAACTATTTTGTTTCTTTCAATTTTTTTTCAACAATTTTTTTCTTAAATTTTGTTCATCAATTTTTTTCATCCATTTTTTTCATAAATTTTTTTTTCATAAATATATTGCATTAAAATTTTGAATTTGTGCTTGTAAAAGAAATGTTTGCGGTTATTTAGAAATTCCAAATCAGCAAGAAACTCCACCAATGTACGCATGATATATTCTCTATATATTTACTATATGTATGAGTTGAATAAAACAATAAAAATGTAGCATGACCGCCTTCAAGCATATATAATGATTGAAGTTTAATTAAAAAAGTGAAAAAAGAGCATAAAGAAATGTAAGCCAAGTGGAAATAAAGCTGAAAAGTAGCGGCAATCGAAGCAATTCCATGAGGAATGCACTTGCTTCGCCACAAAGGCCAAGTTTCTGCTGGAATGATGGCACACTCGAGCTGCAAACTTTTCTAGGCGAAACTTGCCTCTTTCGGCTAATTGTTTGCGTATACCAAAGTCCTCTTGATACTTGCACTCTCTCTCTCTCTTGAATCAATTTCCCACGTTTCCCGTTGGCATTTTCTTTTCGGGCGCAAAGTTTTGCAAGTTGGCAAGTTTTCGCCTTGGACACTGGTCAAAAGGGGGAGGCGGCTTTTGGCCAATTGCAGCTGCAAGTCAAGCGGAAGTTAAATGCAATTCCTCAGCAATTTCGGAGGAAGCCATGAAGGAAGTTACGCACACACACACACGGAGGCTGACGTTTAAGTCGTATGCAAATGTCACAAACAGGCTTTTGGCAAATGGAGAGAATGCGGGCCATTCTCCTCGTTTTCTGTGACTAACGAACTAGACAAAGGATAATGCATACATACACATACTTATACTAAATACACATACACATACTTAATGTGTGTGTGTATAGACAGACATCACAAGGTGGTCTTTTTTGGGAACTCTGATGTATGCACTTTTGGTTTAATTTTAAATAAGAATTTATATGTTTCAAAACAGACTTTTGGCTGTGGGAAAAAGGCTTAAAATTGGTGAATACTTTGTTATTTCTTAACGAAAAATATTATAGTTTTTAGCTTTTTTAATTTTAAGCTGAAGGAAATCGTAAGGGGAGCCTGTAGATATTACAATCTCTTAAGTTTGTCTTTTTAATTATCTTATAAAAAGTTTGAGTAAGCAAATTCTGTGTTTATTTATTGCATTTTTTAATAAAAAAATGTTTTGGGTACTTTCTTTCTCTAAATTATTGAGAAAAGCTTTAAAATCTCATAATAGAACTTATAAAAAATGTATTAAAAGGTTTATTTTAAAGATATATAACACAAATTAGTTTTAAATTACTTTTTTACGAAATATTTAAGAATCTGGCACTTGCATTTTCAGCTGCTTTTTTTAATATCAATTTTTTTGTATACTTTCTCTAAATTATTGAGAAAACCCCTCAAATAAATTACCTAAGCACTTATAAATAATGTATTTATCAGTTTATCCTAAAGATATAAAACACAACTTAGTTTTTAGTTAAATTCTTTTGAAATATTTAAGAATTTATCCTTTATTTACATTTTTTATAGAGTTTTAAGGTACTTTTATGTGTTTTTCCAAGTAAATAAACCAAGAAACTCTTTCTCTGCTTTCACATAAACCCTAAAACGCCCAATTCTTTGGTCAAAATGTTGCAATTACTGTTGGGTGTCCAAAATCCAAATGCAACAAACTTCGCTCTTGTTGCCAACAGTTGGTGGCCCTGGAAAGTATGCTACGTTTTGTGCACTTTGTCTCTGGCAAAGCAAAGGATGATGGTAAGAGTGTGTGTGCCAGAAGGAGGAGGATGAGCAGAAGAATGGAAGGGAAGGGAAGAAAGGCAGGCTGGTCGCCACTTGATTATCATGCATATTCATTCATGGCACACTTTGGCGGCGACGGCGGCTGCTGCTGCTGCTCTTTTTGCACACAAACCTGGCTTATATGGTGGCGTTATAAATTATGTAAGGCGTCAGGATGCGGTTAAGGGATAAAGGATAAGGGGTGACAGAGGATAAAGATATAGGGAAGGTTTTGGCAGACCAAAAAATAAATAAAAATCGAGCATTGAATTTAGTTTGAAGCTGATTTGGTGTGTTTTCTAACTTCTACTCTTCTTCCTTCATTTCTTCTTACTAAAATCTCTCCTCTTCTCTCTTTTCTCCTTACTAAAATCTCTCTTCCTTCCCTCCTTTCTTCTCCCTATACTCCCTCTTTCCCCCCTTCTTCTCCACCACCTTTGTACAATTGCTTTGTTTGCCTTTTTTCGGCCCTGTTTGCGTTGTTAAATTTTTTATTGCCCACGAAATATTTACGTGCAGTGGAGAAATGCAGAAGAAGCAAGGGAATAGAAGGAGAAAAAGGTGGGAGAAAGTGAGAGAGAGGAAAAAAAGAAAGAGAAAGAGAGAGAGCGAGGAAGAAAGTGGGAGAAAGAGAGACAGGGAGTGGGGAAAAAGGAAGTAGAGGCAACAGGAAAGAGGCGGCTTCCGCAACTCCTCTTTGTTTTGTTTGCTTTTGTTTGATTTATGCGTAAACTTTTTGTTGCCGCTTTTATGTACGAATTGTGTTTTGTGTTTCATACACGCACATCAACAAAAAACACAAACACATACTCATACATAAAGAGCACACAACTTGTACAGAGAAAAAAATCGAAGCAAAAAAACCTAGAAATCAAAGTTTAATTTATTAGTATTTAGAATATATTCAGGATTAACAAGAATATTCATTTTTAAATAATAATAATAATTTAATTTAAAAACAAAGCTTAAAATACTGAAATACTAAAATACTAAAATACTAAAAAAATACTAAAAAATACTAAAAAAATACTAAAAAAATACTAAAATAAAATACTAAAATTATAATTTAACTTTTGTGCAGTTTTAAAACCACAACTTCTATCTTATAAATTTAATAAATAAAAATAAAAATTTTTATAAATTAAATTTCAATTTTTATAAATAAAATTAAAATTTTAATAAATCAAATTAAAATTTTTATAAATTAAATTCAACTTCACCCCGCCCTTTTTTTTTTCTCTCAGTGCACTCTCATCCATTCATTGGCATGCAAATATAACGCATACGCGGCGTATGACAATTTTCCAAAGGAAACACAACTGCACAGAGCCAGAAATTTGTTGTTGTTGTTGAAGAGAGAGAGAGAGAGAAATATTATTTACTTTTTGCCCTGCCTTAATTGATTGCATGGGGGCGTGGCCGGGGAATTGTAATCCATTTACAGGCACTGCTGCTGCGGTCATGCGGTTATTACCCGGAAAAGTCCGGGGAAAAGCACTCTCTCTCCTCTTCTCCTCTTTCCCTCAGAAATTCAAATTAAACAATAAAATGCGCGCCGCCCAAAAACATTTTGCGGTTTGTGTTTTCGCTTTTCCGCTGTTTTTCGGGGGGGAATGCTTAAATGTTTTGCCACAAAATATGGTCAAGGGTGGGCAAGGCATTCACTCCTCCATCTCAAAAATTTCTAACCAAAAAACCAGAATCCTCAAAAGGCTAAAGACTAACTTTCAAACCGTCTTTCCTGGGGCTCAAAATATTTTTTAAAATACATTTAATAAATAATTTAAAGGCTAATTTTAAAATAACTTTCTTTGAACCTTTTTTTCGGGGGGTAAATGCCTAAAGTTTAAAGGAAAAACTGCCCAATTAAGCAACTTTCACTTTACTTGCTCGAGACTCCAGTTTTTCTACACATTTTTCTGACTTTTCTCAACTCCAATTTATTTTCTTGAGACTCCCCTCACATTTTTCTGGCTTTCCCCCCAAAAAACAAAAATGTATTGAAGACAGCCCTCTGTTGAAATCTATTAAAAAGTTTGTGCATTAAATTTACTTTATTTATCAAACGTTGATTACTCAGTGTTTCCCAAGGCTGTCCTGTGGCTTCTGAAAAAAAAACTAACATAGAACTCTCTGACTCCAAATAAAGTTATGCAGAGCCATGCCCTGGAGTAGGGAAATTCCAAGCGGAAAAGCTACGAAAAATTATAGAGAGAGAGAGAGAGAGTGAAGAGTTTTAGCTGTTGGAAAGTTGCGTCTTCATTTATTTCATGTCACAAACTTTGCACGCGTCTCCAAAGAGATGAGATGTTGAGGAAATAGAAAAAAAAAAACGACAATTCTACACAGAAAACAATGGAATTATTAATTTGATAAGGAAGGAATATTATTAAGAGAAGAAAACAATGGAATAATTATTTGGTAAGGAAGGAATTATTAAGAAAAGATTTGAAGGCTCTTAAAATTATTTAATATTATTTTAAGCATTTTTTTTTTGGGTTTGTAATATAATTTTTATAAAATGTTGGGAAATAGAAAAAAAGCGGAAATTCTACACTGAAAACAATGGAATAATTAGTTTGGTAAGGAAGGAAAATTATTAAGAAAAGATTTGAAGGTTCTGAAAATTATTTAAAATAATTCTTAGCATTTTCTGGGCTTGTAATTTTGATAAAATGTTGGGAAATTACAGTTCTACACAGAAAGCAATGGGACAATTAATTTGATAAGGAAGGAAAATTATTAAGAAAAGATTGGAAGGCTCTTAAAATTATTTAAAATAATTCTTAGCATTTTCTGAGCTTGTAATATAATTTTTATAGAATTGTATTAAAGAAATGCGAAGCTTATTTATATTTATTTTCTAAATTTTCCTTTTTTCGTAGTGACATTTTCCCCCTCTATTTTCTTTTCGCTTTTTTACTCCACTTGCTCGTAAGAAAATTGGAATGACACCTAAGGACGATAAACCGCTGACGTGGAATGGACTGATGGGATGATGCCTTGTTCATTCTGCTGCAGATAATGGGGGGGAGATCATTTTCTTGTATGCAAATGCCTGACTTTCAGTGCTCCTTACTCCCTGCTCCCTGTTTCCTGCTCTCTGCTCCCTGTTCCCTGCTCTCTGTTCCCTTCTCCACTCCTTTCAGTTCCCTGCTCCTCTCCTCCCTTTTCCCTGCTTCTTTCCTCCCTGTTCCCTTCTCCTCTCCTTTCAGTTCCCTGCTCCTTTTCTATTGCAATTTTCTCGCCATTGTTCTCTGTGTTTTAATGGACATCTTGAACATTAAATGTTAATTAAATCTGTGTGCGTGTGTAATTCTCCAAGGATTTTAAAGTATGAAGAATGATCGGTCTTAAATTTACACACACACAGGATAAGCAAAAAAAAAAAAAAAAAACGAAAATGCTGGAAAGCCAGCCCGCTTCGTCCTTGGTCTGCCACCTGGGGTGTCGTCCTTATGTTCTCTCGCCTTGGCACTTCCTTTTTGGGGGCATTTTCACTGCGGTTTTTCTGCTGCTGCTGCTGCACCCGCATGTGGTGCCAGCGATCCACACATCCTTTCACATCCTTCCGCTCGTTTTCTCCTTCATCTCCTTTTTTTTTGTGGAAAATATGCTAAAAAAAAGAAAGTGAAGAGAAAACCCGCCGCCGCCGCCGCCGCCGACACACACAGCACACAGGCCATCGAAATGCAATTTTTAAGCCGACGGGGGAAAGGCGCACTCCCACGGCTGTCCGGTGATGTCCTTTCCTGGCCACAGCGATAATCGGATTTCCCTCATCTCCCTGGTCGCTCGCTGGCCGCCATTAAGCTCCTTTGGCTCTTTGCCTCTTTGCCTTCTGGCTCTTTATTTACCGAGCTGCTCCTGCAGCTGCTGGCATTATTTAAATTTTGTATAAACCGCGGCCAAATGGGGTTTAATTCGTAACAGAAATTGATTGCATTTATTTTCTCGTTTTTTTGCAATATTTAAGAGCTGAATTTGACATATTTTTAGCTGGTTTTAAGTGGTATTAGTTGAGTATGTTCTATAATGCAAATATTTTAGGTATTTTTAGGGGTATATCAAGGCGAAAAAACGAATGATTAAGAAGATTTAAATGTACTTTAATTGGACTTTAAAGACTTTATTAATTTATTAAAATAAACATCGGAAAACACATTTTAAAACTCTAAAGGCTTAAAAAAATGCACTAAGATGATATTTAAAATCCATAAACTTAATAAAAACGGGAGCGAAAGGCCCTAAATTTGTTTTTTAGTTTAAATATTATTCTTGGAGTGTAAATAAATAGAATAAAATATTCAAAATATTCAAAATATTAAACAATATTCAAAAATATTCAAAAATATTCAAAATATTCCAAATATTCCAAATATTCCAAATGTTCCAAATATTCCAAATATTCCAAATGTTCCAAATATTCCAAATATTCAAAATATTGAAAATATTCAAAATATTGAAAATATTCAATAATATTTAAAATATTCAAAATATTCAAAATATTCAAAATATTCAAAATTTTCAAAATATTCAAAAGATTCAAAAGATTCACAAGATTCCAAATATTCAAAATATTTAAAATATTAAATTTTTAACTCCATAAGTTGAATTTTTTGTAACCCAAGGAAAAGTAAAACAGAAAAATGTTCCAAAAAGTACTCCAAAATTTTTCATTGGCTAAAAAAAATTATTATAAAATTTAAACCAATAAAAATTCAAACAGAAATGTTTACCAAATTGAAATTATGGCATTTTTTAACGAATTCAAATTCGGCTTCCCAATTTAATTGCAAATTTCAAAGCTATACACAAGACTCTCCAAGTTACAAAGGTTCATTTCTTTTTTAAGCAACTGTGTCTTCAATATATTTTATTTTTCATATAAAAAATCAATGATGTATCATTGATATATCCTTGATATATCCTTGTTATATTTTATTTTAATTCCCAGAGAATTTAAAGAAATAAATTCCCCATTTTTTGGGGACACTTGACATATTAAATGGCATCAACGAGCAAACATTGTTTGTGTTTGTTTGATTTTCCATGGAAGCTTTTGGGTATTTATTCCAGACTTTATTTCGCTTTATTTTTCTGACATCAATTGATTCCATTATGTGTGTGTGTGTGTGTGCCAATCAAATGGATTATTAGACTGATTATACCATTCAGTCAGCGGGCGTTTATCCTGGCTCCGGGATGGGACTTCAGTTACGGTTCAGCTTTGACTACGGTCACGTTGGCTCGTTTGGTGGCGAATTTGCGGACGTGTCCGCTATGCAAATGAGTGCCGCCTTCTACGGGGGGCGGGGAGGGGGCGTGGCACATTGCATTCAATACGTAATTGCTTAATTAACATATTCCCTTGCTCTTGCAGATCCCCCCCTTAGCTTTTCCCCCTCCAATTCGATACGGAATTTGCATATCCTGGAAGCGACGAGGTCACACAGCGGTTGCAGTGCCACAAAAGAGGACAACGACAACGAAAAAGAGTACAACAAAAACGAGGAGAAGGTGGTAAAGGAGGACGACGACGACGACGACGACGAGGAGGAGGATTCTTTGACGCTCAAAACCGCTGAAGCGGGAGGAAGGCCGTCACATTGGAAGGAAAACGGCTTTTCACGGCAGTTAATAAATTTTTAACTGGTTCAACAATTGCCCGCGAGTTCCGCCAGCTAATGGTGAGTAAAAAGGAGATGAAACGAGGTGAAAGGAGGTGAAAGGAGGTGAAAGGAGGTGAAAGGAGACGACGGAAGGCGAAAGGAGGCGTCGGAAGGAGGTGCTCGCCGTTAAGTGGCCTTGCCTAGGAGTTTGAGTAGCTCTGTTTTTACCTAAATAATTAAATAGGCAAAGCATTAATTGCTGGTTTTTATGGGTATTTTAACCCAGAGCAGCCAAGAGCTGATTATGATTTTCCTTTTTAACCAAAAGGAGTTGAGAGGGAGAGAAGGAGAGAGGGTTTGAATGTGGCCAGCATCTTCCTTAGTTGCCTTTGTGGGTATTTATTTTATTTATTTACCTAATTATTTATTTTATTACTTAATTATTTATGTATTTATTTATTTAGGTATTTATTTCTTGTACGTATTTATTTCTATTACGTATTTATTTCTTTGACGTTATTATTTCTTTAAGTAATTATTTCTATTACGTATTTATTTCTTTTACGTAATTATTTATTTTACGTATTCATTTCGTTTATGTTTTTATTTCTATTACGTATTTATTTCTGTTACGTAATTTTTTATTTTACGTATTTATTTCTGTTACGTAAGTATTTCTTTTACGTATTTATATCTTTTACATATTTATTTCTATTACGTATTTATTTATTTTACGTATTTATTTCTTTTACGTATTTATTTCTATTACGTTATTATTTTTTACGTATTTATTTCTATTACGTTATTATTTTTTACGTATTTATTTCTATTACGTTATTATTTTTTTACGTTTTTATTTATTTTACGTAAATATTTCTTTTACGTATTTTTTTATTTTACGTAAAAATTTCTTTTACGTATTTATTTCTATTACGTAATTATTTCTTTTACGTATTTGTGTTTCTTTTAAGTATTTATTTATTTACCTATTTATTTACGTATTTAAGTACTGATTTATTACCTCTACCTCTTCACATCATCTCTCACACTCTCAGACGAGAAACGCGGCGGTGAGTGGCGATGAACCCGACGAGGAGCTGACGGCTGATCAGCAGCCGCTGGAGGCCGGCGATGATCAAGTGCTGGCCTCACACCCAGCACCTGGCCAGGACACGGAGGCTGGAGAAAGCCAGGCAGCAGCAGCACCGCCATCAACCACCACACAGGAACGCCGTCAGCGACAGAGGCCTCGCAACAAGGAAACGCTGACGAAGCGACCGGCCAAGTCATCATCATCATCTACAAAACGAAGTGCTGCCATGGAAGTGGATGTGGATACCGATTCAAGCTCTTGCGAGGGTGGAACAAGAAGAAACACGCGGGTTAGCTATGCCCAAAGAAATCTCAAGGAACTGGGACCAGAGGAGGAGGAAGACGAAGACGATTACGACGACGACGATGACGATATTGATGATGATGATGATGAGGGGGAGGAAGAAGAAGGCGAAGAGGACCTAGGCGAGGAAGAGTCCTACGATGACTACGAGCAGTCCTCGAGAACAGGAGAAGGTCGTCGTCATCGTCGTCGTCCTCGTTTGCCCGTTCAAAGCGCCTTAAGTGTCCGCAGTAGACGTAGCAAGACGAAAAGCCGCCAGATCTCGTATGCCTCCGATGATCTAGAGCTGGGCAGTGAGGGTCAATATCCCAGGGAGTCCAGTGACTCGCAGGATAAGCGACGCTGCATTTCCAAGGGACAAATGCGAGAATTTCGTGAGGCCTTTCGGCTCTTTGACAAGGACGGTGATGGTTGCATCACCAAGGAGGAGCTCGGCACAGTAATGCGATCCCTGGGACAGTTTGCACGAGTGGAGGAGCTGCAGGAAATGCTGCAGGAGATTGATGTGGATGGTACGTGCTCTTTGTAGCTTCTTTCTTTATTTTTAAATTTTAAAATCCTTTAAAATCCCATTTAATTTGTTAATTGTTTCCTCCTTTCTTTAGGCGATGGCAACGTTAGCTTCGAGGAGTTTGTGGATATATTGTCCAACATGACGTACGAGGACAAGTCCGGCTTGTCCTCCGCCGATCAGGAGGAGCGGGAATTGCGGGATGCCTTCCGCGTGTTCGATAAGCACAATCGAGGTTATATCACGGCCTCCGATTTGCGAGCGGTGCTGCAGTGCCTCGGCGAGGACCTTGACGAGGAGGACAGTAAGTGTCGTTGTAGTAGTTCCTTCCTTCCTTCCTTCCTAGTATAAGCCTTAATTTTTTACTTTCCCCTCCAAGTTGAGGACATGATCAAGGAGGTGGATGTGGATGGCGATGGACGCATTGATTTCTATGAGTTTGTCCATGCCTTGGGTGAGCCAGAGGACTCGCAGGAGAACGATGATGAGGAGGAGAATACCACATCACCGCTGCCCACACCCAAGTCGGCCATATCTCTCACCTATGATTGAAAAGGACCCCCGGTTTTGTCTGTGAATAATCGATATCTCTATTCAACAAGGTAAACAATAAAAAAAAATTAAACGAATTATCGATAACTGATCGATAATACGAGCCGTGATTGTGAAAACTGCAATAATGTGAACCACTTTCGGTGTTCATCAATAATATTAAAGCGACCCTCGGCTCGGTAAGGTATGCGAAATATTGATTATCGACGACTCATCTCAAAAGTTAAACAAATTAGCCAACATATTTTTTTCGATAACTAAGCCATAGTTAATCGATAGGATATCGATTGACCAAAAGCATTAGCCAAAAACAAAAAACAAAAATTCAATAAATTGACACAAAACGCACACAGCTAATACAACAACAAGTACGAATATAAATATTAATATATAACCTATTGATTAATCGAATGTCAAACTTAACCGATAAACGATTTACTTTACATCGATATACATATATATATATATATTTATTATATATATTTATTAAAATTAACTTAACATTAATTAATTAATTAACTCTCGACTTCGAATTGCTCGCGATCTCTCTCTACCTTTCTTAAGTACTACAAACTACTCTTAGCTTGTAATCGATAACGATAACGATAGCCTACCAGTTCAGACTCTTGCACATATCCATGAAATAACTGAACACGACGATTTCATATATACATACATATATATATTTCAAGACATATCATTGAAGACGCCTCTGTAAATGTGTTTTGGGACTGACCCTTCCTTCCTTCCTTCTTTCCTTCCTTATAAATATATACCCGATATATATGCCTCCTTCCCCTCTCCCTCTCTCTCCTATTGCTTTCTCTATCCCCCCCCGCTCCCTTCTCTTCAAGAGTAGCATCGTGGAATATGAATAAATTGATTTAATTAGGAAATATTTGCTCAATTAATGCTGCTGCCGCAGAGCAAAATAAAAATAATAAAAAACTAAATACAAATAAAATCAAAGCTCGCAAATCAAATACAACAAATTCTTTAATTATTTAACGGACAATTTAATGTAATTTACAATTAACAATTTTAATCCAAATCGAAAATCCCTTTGAAAAAAAATAATACAAATACAAAAAACATAAAAAAACAAATTACAAATAAAATACAATGAGAAAAAAAAGATGTTATTAATATTTATTATGGAAGGTAGAAGGGAAAACATTAGCCAAAGGTTTGTATTTTTCACAGCAGCTGGAAAAGCAAACGAAGGGAATTTGTAATGAATTTTCCAGGAATATACAATATATTAAATTATATTTATTTTCTGTCAAGTTTTTTTTGTTCACTTTTAAGGCCTTCAAGAGACTGTCTTATATTGTCTCCAACAATTTGCTGCAATTTCATGGCATTAGCATATTACCTATGGCAACACCCATTGTGCTAGAGCCTTTTCCATTTTCCCTCGTTTATTTTTCCTGATTTTTTTCTTTTGCTTTGTTTGGGGGAAAATGTAGGCGACACTTTTGTTTACATCCCCAAAGCACAAATATTGAAGGGGGGAGTCCAGGAACAAAACCCGGTGGGAATGCCTACTGCGGGTCGCACAGATTGCGGTCGACGGTGGTCAATGTTCCCAGGATGCCCACGAATGCCCCACTTGACCACAGGCAGAGGAACAACCCGATGCATTGGGTTGGCACAACACAAAAAATAGCGAGAAAATGTTTTTAGTTTAAAGGGATTTTTATGGATAATATAGATGATACATATCTGGGCTTTACTTTAAGTTAAAATATTTTAAAACCACAAATGCTTGGTTTAAATAGCTTTTTAACTGCTTTTTAAGGGCTAAAATATTATAGAAATATGATAAGATGCCTTAAGAATATGACAACTATTTAAATAATAATTATTTGGCTTTTTTAAGCTCTCTACATAAAAAAGGTACAATCTAAGTAAGTAAATAAATATTTTAAGGTATAATTAAAGTAAATATATATAAATAAATATTTTAAATATAATAGAAATATGAATCTATTATATTTTGAAATATTTATTTACTTACATTTATTTAAATTATACCATAAATGAATAAATAAATATATATATATGTTATTAATTTGTTATAAATATAATATTTATATAAATATTATTTTTTTATAAAAACAATAAATTAATATTTTTTATCTTGCTTTCTTTCATTCCCTAAATATTATTTTTTTTCCTAAATATTTTCTTTAAATATTATAATTTCTTTGCTGTATAATTTTTTTAAATATAAAAGAATTGCAAGTTTATATTTAAAATATTGAAATATTATAAATAACCAGTTCGTATTAATGAAAAAATAGGTATTTTCTTTATTTATTTATGTATTATTAACCAATTCATTATTTTATTTCATTTAAAACTTTTTTATTTATTTCTTTATTTCTTTATTTCTTTATTTCTTTATTTCTTTATTTCTTTATTTCTTTATTTCTTTATTTCTTTATTTCTTTATTTCTTTATTTCTTTATTTCTTTATTTGTATATTTATTTATTTATTTTAATATTTATTTATTTATTCATTTTTTAATTTTTTCAGTGCCTTTCCGGAGCTGCGTAGACAAAAGTTACGTTAATGGTCAAGTGCTCAAGTGCTTGGCCAGCAAAATTATGATGTTGTCCCCGAGGACACATACCCCTGCACACACACACACACAAAACACAAACACACACACACACACACACACACACACACACACACACTCGATGTTGAGTTTGGTTTGCGGTGCGTATACGTAATGTTTTTGTTAGCGCTTTGTCATGGCCTCAATGGACAGACTCTGACTGCGAATGCGAATGCGAATGTTCAATGATGAGTGGACCAGAAATGCCCAAGAGGAGTGGGAAATGGAGTAGCACTAGCAGGAGGAGCAGCAGGAGCAGGAGCAGCAGTAGCAGGAGAGTTAAGGAGGTTCGAGTGGGAGGGAGACTGTGTTCTATGCTAATGCCAGGACCATTAGCAGGGCTCAGAGCATTACAGGGCGGCGTTGTCCCTCGTTAACCGCTCTTGGAACTGGCCAACAAATTGAAATACACATAATTGTAGTCCAGAGAGCTCAATGACATCGCAGCATCCGCAGCATCCGCCATCCGGGCCACCCCCCACTGTGTTGGTTGGGCAATTGACAAGGACTAAATCGATGTTTCAAGTGGTTGTCACTCATATCCTCCCATCTCGCCATCTCTGTCGCCATTCCACATTCAATTTCCCTTGATATTCTCCCTTCTCCCTTCTCCTTTCTCTCTAGTTCCCCATCCTAGTCGCCTTTCCATTCAAATTCCCACCTGGTTGTCATGGCTGCTGTGGCTTTTTCGCACAATCGAGCTGCTGAGTGGCTCAATGAGTGTCCCTTCTGTCCGTTTAGCAGTTCCCTTCCTTGTTTCAATATCCTGTAATTGGAGGGCTCAAAAGAAAGGGAAGGGGAGGGCTAGGCTAATGACCAACGTTTTTAGGTAATTAAGTTGGAATATTTTATATGTTTCAATTATTATTTTAAAGGAGTTTTATTTATTTTACAGTTAAAATGAGGAATGTACCCCTTAAAGGCATAAATTCTCTGGTTAAAAAATTGTTTTAATATATTTTAATATTATACAAAACTAGTTCTATAGTTTTTATATTTATTTAAGCTGACTTCCATCATTTTTACATCATAATATTTACATAGAAGGTATCCTATGCTGCATTTTAAAGCCTAACAAGAATTTACTCCTTAAAACCATAAATTCTCTGAGGAAAAGATAGTTTTTACATATATTATATATTATAATATATATTTAATATATAAGAAACTAATTTTATAGTTCTTATATTTATTTAAGCTGAATTCTATAATTTTTACATCATAATAATTACCTAGGATACCTTTAGGTCTTATGTCAAAGCCTAAAAAGAATTTTCTCCTTAAAACAATAAATTCTCTTGCTAAAAAATAGTTTAATATATTTTGAATATATAAAGAAAAGTAATTTTATATTTTTTATAATTCGATATCATTTTAAAGGATACTCTTTAGTCTGTAACTGCTGTTCTGCCAATTATAAGCGATTAAATTGTTGTTGACCGATTACCATTTAAGTAACAATGGCTTTGATTGGTCAAAACAAGCATACAAAGGCAGGAACCATTCCCAACTCTTCTCCCTTAGGGTTAACGACAAAAACCACTTGCCACAAAATAATTAATAAAAAAGAAAAACCCTTTTTAATTGCGGTTTCATTATTGAACCAATTACTTCTTCTTAATAAGTTGCCACGCCGATGGGTTTATTAAATGCGTTCTTATCAAAATATAAAATTCAAAATGATGACCATCATCATCGGGGGCAAACTGTTCAAACAACACAATAAATTCAAAGAAATAAATATAAACTTTTAACAATTTTGTGGTCCCTTCGGATCTTTCGACATTTTCCAATAACCAGCAAAGAAAGATGGCTGCGGCTGCGGTTCCTCCTGGTTCTCTTCCGTCATCTCAATATCATCGGTTGGTAGTCCTCCTTCATTCTCGATCTTGATATTTGTTGGGTTCATCGGTGGTGGTGGTGGTGTCATGTCATTTTCTGGATGAGGTTCCTCCTTGCGAGGTTTCTTAGCGAGAGGCTCCTCCTCCTTCAAGCCAGAGCCAACACGAGGATTTTTTTGTGCTGCTGCTGCTGCTGCTGCTGCTGCTGGCTGATGAAGCATAGCTTGAATCATACGCTGACGGACCCCTGGGCTGACACCGGGAAGGTCATCCTTCGGTGGCTGTTTGTTTGAGGGGCCAGGTTTCTCGGCCTGTTGCGGTGTCTCAATGTCTGCTGTGACTGCAGCTGTGTCTGCTGCTGCTGCTGTGTCTGCTGCTGCAGCTGTGCCTGCTGCTGCTGCTGTGGCTGCTGCTGCGTCTGCTGCTGCTGTGTCCGCTGCTGCCATGTCTGCATTGTTTATCTCTTGACCTGGCTGGTGAAGCATTGCTTGAATCATACGCTGACGTACCTCTAGGCTTACTTCCGGGCGCTGCATCGGAGTCTGGTCACTCTGGTCATCATCATTTTGCATTGGAACAGCATCTGGCGGCGGCACCATCTCCTCCGGTTGTTGCTGCAAACGCCCTTGCATCTCTACGAGTTTTTTGCGCAATAAATCATCAAGTTTTTTGCAAAATTCTGATTTTGATATACCAGCACCAGCGTAAATCTCATCGGTAATCGCCTCATCGGAAGATATCGTCTCATCGTCATCGTTGTTATCGTTTATGCCCCTGTTGGCACGCCTGCGCACCCTCGGTCCCGTATTCACACCCGGAATCGAGGCGCGTTCATGCAACCTAACACGGGAACCATTATTGCGTTTGTTGCGTATATAATTATACCCCGGAAGGATGCGACGGCACCAACGATCTAAACGGGTCAAAATACCCGATTGCTCGGTGTCGGTTGGATTCATTTTGGCCATTATAATATTAAGCGAGAACGTGTATGTAATTTCGATTTGTCAAAAGGGTGATTATTTTAAAATTTTATCAATAGAAAGTTTTCAGATTCGAGTTTTTATTTTAGATTCGAGTTTTTTTTAGATTCGAGTTTTTCGTTTTAGATTTCCGTTTTCCGTTTCGAATTTTTTTCGTTTTTAATTTTTTCCGCTTTCCGTTTTAGATGTTGCTGGAATAAAGATCCGAACGAGACTGATTTTACATTGAGATTGGTCTATAGGAAGGTAACTGACATTAGGTTCAAGTTCGGCTTCATGGATTACTAGATTTTTACTTTGAAAATAAAATATAAGTCGAAGAGTTAAACATAATAATAAAGCCTACTAGGCCTAAAAAAACTAAATTTTTCACATTTTTCTGTACTTTTAAAGCAGCTGCAGAATGACCAGAATATGGTAGCAAAATACGGTCAGACTTTATTCATTTTTCTACATACGACAAATCTAAAAAATTCACTTTGTAGCTTCTGTTTAGGCATCTACACTTGTCTCCGACATATTTCCACATTTTTCTGTACTTTTAAAATCGGTTCAGAGTGACCAGATCATGGTATCAAAATACGATCACACTTTTTTATCTACAAGTCTACGAAAATTCACAAGAAACGTCTTTGCACTTCCACATTTTCCACATATTTCCACATTTTTGTGTACTTTTAAAGTCGCTGCAGAGTGACCATAACATGGTAACAAAATACGGTCATACCTTTTTATTTTTCTACAATCTACAAGTCTACGAAAATTCTAATTTAATCTAAAAAATTCCCAAGAGAAGTCTTTGTAGCTTCTGTTAAGGAATCTACCCTTAGTCTCCGACATATTTCCACATTTTTCTGTACTTTTAAAGCCGTTGCAGAGTGACCAGAACATGGTAGCAGAATACGGTCAGACATTTTTTATTTTCCCAAAAAATTCACAAGAAAAGTCTTTTTTTGCTTCTGTTAAGGAATCTACCCTTAGTCTCCCACATATATTTATATTTATATATATTTTACCAGCACGTGTCCAGTGTCCACCAAGTCGTAATGCGACCCCCGAGTGGCAGCACACAACTCAAGTAGACAAGGGGGAACAAAGCCAACGCGTGCTGAAGACCCTCACGGATGTCCTTTGAAATATTTTCAGCACTCAACTCAATGGCAATATAAATGCGGCTACTGAGAAGGGGTTTTCACAAAAGGGGAAAATATATTAAAGAGTAGGAAAGTTCTTGATTTTTAAACCAATCTAATTTCCTATTTTTATTATTAAAGTTTTTAGCGGAACTTTGTGAAAATCTTTATTGGTTTTAAACATTTGTTAACCTTATTTAAATTTAATATTTATTTATTATATGTAATATGTATTTTTTAAATATAAAATCTAACAAACTTCTAACTAGTAATCTTTGCAAATTTATTAATTTCCAGAAGTTTACTTTTTTACCTTACAAATTATCCAAAAATCTCATATGCTGGCTCAATAATTAAACCAAAAAAAGAACTTAACGAGATTATTCAAATAAATATTAAATATAGAAAGTACGTCGCCATGTGCGCGTCATCTGTGCGTTTTTGTGGTCGTTGCGTTGCGGTCAGTTGTGCTTTTCGCTGGCTTTTGATACCCTGTAGTGGCTTTTGATAGTAAAGCATTATAAGCTGAATGGCTAAATGTCATTTTTAAAGTATTTATAAGGATTTTATATAGTTTAATTTAATTTATTTATGTATAATATACTTTAAAATAATTTAATCTGATATTATACATTTTTAGAATGTTTAAAAAAGTTTTGTTTAAATTTTAAATTATTTATTAACATAATTATAATTTTTATTTAACGAAAAACTTTATTTTTTCTTATTTTTATTTCAAATTTTAAATAATGTATAACCATAATTATAATTATAATTTTTCTTTGACTAAAAAGCTCCTTTTTCCTTTTTCCTATTTTTATTTTTTTTAGGGTTGTCGCCTGTTCTTCATTGCAGATATTTCTACCAGAGTGATCGCCCGTGCCTTGTTATCGATATTTTGATCAAAGTTGCTTATAAATCGATTAAAAATATTATATTAAAAATTAAATATTAAAAATATTCTTGTATTTACATTTAGCAAAGTCTTATTTTACCTTTTCTGAGGTGAAAAACAACCCTGCAACCCTGACTCTCAAGAGGAGGAAGAAAAAACGCAATTATGAAGAGTCTAAGTAGAAGATTGCAGCCATGGAGAAGATGGAAACCAACGAGGATGAAGATTTAGCTAAGAATTCTTCAGGTAAAAATTATCTTTGCAGCATTAACTCTATATTTCCAGGGTATTTTTTGCTTCGAGGACATGCTCTCCCTGTTATCCTGCCTGCTTCTGTTGGCGGTATGCCGCCTTATCTCTCAAAGCGCTTATAATTGAAAAAGTTTTTATGCCACAGCTCCTAACCGCACATCCACATCCCGGATTCAGTATCCTCTAAAGCATCGTCCTACTCGTCCTACTCGTCCTGCCTGCCACTTGTGTTGCCTTTCACACTTAATATACCAGAGACGCGACCGTAAATGCGGTGTCTTCGAGGGCTTAATTCGCGGCATGACCCACTTAATAAAGATATGGGATCTTCATGATGAACTCTTTTAGCCAAGGACCAAGGACCAAAAGCCGAATGTCAAGCGAAAGTGCCTCGAATTCAATGCCACCACCTGCTAGCCTGCCTTGCCTGCCTGCTCTATGTGTGCGTGTGTGTGTGTATTACTTCCGCTTCCGGTTCCGTTGGCTGACTGCCGGAACAAAAGAGGGCCAAGCCAAGCCAAGCCAAGCCAGGCCCAGGCAGCGGAAAATATTATCCTTGCTTGGAATCTGGCTGAGATTTCAGACAGGACAGCAGGGAGAGGAGTGTAAAAGGCACATGAATACCTGGTGAAACACCCACCGGAAGTTCACCTTCCCCCACACGCACTCTCAAGGCCATTTCGGGCATTTCACAAGCTATATTAGATGGCATTTAAGAAACTTTAAGGTTATGCAATTTAAATTGTATAATAATATTATTCTTTTTGCGATAAATAATCAAAGAAATTAAACAGAAAACTACTTCAAATCCTTTGATTGAAGGTGGGAACCTTCCATTTCCTCATTTCCACCTTTTCCACCTTCCTAATATTCAATTAGTGCCACAAAGCGCACATTTCAAAGCCCCAAAACCACCGAAAATTGGACGGGGGAAGCGGAGGGGGGCTGCAGGTGCAGCTGCACTTCTACGAAACATAATTGGCTGTGGTTTCAAATTCGATTAGGGGTCGAATTGGGGTCCTGGCAGTCCAATTAACACAACAATTAACACCTGGCCCGGTGTTTGCAGGCGATGGAACCTCTCACTTTCATTCATAAAGTCTTGGTTTGCTCAAAACAATATTATTAAGCCAAGCAAATTGTTAAGTATTTTGAGTCTAAAATATAATTAAATGTAAAGAAATATATAATAGCAATATATAAATATATAAAATATTACATTGTAACACCTTGTTTTTTAAATCTACATATTTATATAATTATTTGTTAGCTTCTTTTATATTTATTTTGAATTTTATTTTAACCAAAAATTACTAGCGTTAAGTTTACGTTATTAACTTTAAAATATATTATATATTTTATATGAATTATATTTATTTAAAATTCCTTTTGTGAATTTATTTGAACAAAAATTTATATTATTTAGTTTTTATTTTAATAACTTAAAAATATTCCAAGGAGACCTTATAAGAAATATGTTATTGCATTTACTTTTAATTTAAAAAATATATTTTCTAAATTCTTGGTTATAAATAAATTCCATAATACATTCAATACCTTCTATATTTATATAAATTCTGTATTAGTAAAATATTTTTATATAATTTAATATAAAAAAATCTCTCCCCTGATTTCTATTCACAAAAAAAACCCCTCAATTTTATATTAAATAAAAATCTCTCAGTTTTCCCCACCATAAAAATTTAAAAAATAAATTTTTTTCAGGCAAATAAAAAATTTTATAGAATATAAAAAATTGCACTTACTAAACAAAAAACTTTCTAATTTGCACACAAATTTCAGAGACAGAAAATAAAAAGCTAAATGAAAAAAAGCTTGAAGGAGTTCTGTAAAATTTCAAAAAGCTATGCTTTCAAGGATATTTTATGGCAGATTTTATGGATAGTATACCGTAGTATAGCACTTTTACGATATACGATAGCTTTTTATAGCATGCTGTTATTTATGGCATATTTCCCTTTATAAACATTATAGTGGGGATTTTTTTGTATAGCATGCCAAGAGTTCTAGGTTGTTAAATTATGGGAAAATACAAGGAAACTTAATGAAGAAATGTATTTTGAATAATTAAAAAATATAAAAATACTAAAAAACGTATACTAATTACAAAAAAATACTAAATACTAAAGAAATATACAAAATACTAAAAAAATATACAAAATACTAAAAAAATATACAAAATACTAAAAAAATATACAGAATATATTCGTTTGTAAATCAACAATTTTAATAAACCCTTTTATTCTATGTTTTCTAGTATTTCCTAGTATAGTATTTCCTTATAGATCTTTACTAACAACTTTATAGTATTTTTATAGCATATTATGCTAAGTTTTTCACCTATAAATTATGGGATTCCTGAATTTACGATATAAGTTTATAAATGTTTTAAAACCTTAAGCTTTTTTAGCATATTCCCTTTTTTTAAAACAAATAAAAATAAAAAATATATATATTTTACAACATATAAAACAGATTTTAAGATTTCTAATCTGTAAAATAATAGTTTTTAATAAAAAAACCTTCGTTATGAAAAAAGTCCATTAAAAAATATCCCCATTTTTCCCCTTTTTCCCGATTGTCCCAAAACAGAAGGGGAAATATTTTGGGACAGACTCAAAACGAAAGTGAAGGCCAGGAAGGACGACTCACTGCAAAAGAGCGAAACTCAATTCAAGATGCTGCTGTTTCACTCCAAGTAAGCTGGAGTGTCCTGGACTCAAAGGACTCAAAATGTGAGTGGAGGACTACTGCCTTCAGTCTCAGCCTCCTTTCAGCACACAAGCAGAAAAAAAAGGGGCAATCAAAACGCAGCTGGAGGCATTCTAAAAACAACTCAAGGACTTGCCAGCACTCAAGACGTGGACATGGATGGATGGTTGGATGGAAGGAAGGATGGTTGGATGTAAGGATGGTTGGATGGAAGGATGGTTGGTTGAATGGATGGCCCTTGGCGCTGGACAGGCACACAGCTACTGAGATTGTGAGTCCAGCGAGGGTCCAGCGAGGGTCTAGCTCCTACTTTGATCGCCAGGCAAGTGCGCGGCGCGTGTGTCGTCATGGCTGCTCAGTGCGAAACCCACAGGACACAGGACACAGAACGCTCGAGTGAATGGGCAAGTTTGCAGGCATCCGGACAAATCGAAGGCCGCCGCCGAGACGCGAGGAAATGAGTTGTCAGCCCAAGCAAAGAGTCCCCTGAAGCAGCAACAGGAGTAGCCGCAGGAGCAGGAGCAAAAGCAGGAGGACCCCAAACCAAGTCGAAGCCGGAAAAGCCAATTAATTTGACAGCGGGCCCTATAAACGGGCCACGGCAAAGCGCACTCAAGTGGAACGGCGTGCCCAGCTTTGGGATTCAGCTCCAGGTGCCAGGATCCACCTGTCACGTATCCTGGACTCCAATACGTTGGTCATTGAACTTTAGGGAGTCTAAAGGTATTTTACAGATGGAAAAAATATATATTTACAAGGAAATAATAGTACTTAAGACATAAAAAATAATAGTACTTAAGACTCAAGCCTTTAAATATTATTTTCCTTTACTTATATATTTTTTCTCTCTCTGCATAGAAGCTTTGGGAGTTGGTTTCTATATGCTTTGAGGCTTCGAGGTGTATATTCAAGCCGTGAGACGCCGCCGCAGTCCCAGCCACTCGACCTCATACCAAACGCAGTCGTCCATCTGTCGCCGGCCTGTCGCTGAAAGTGCCCACGGGAATGGCCCATATACACAGGGAGAAAATTATGTAAGTACACCTACATCTACCTACAACATCATCAACGTTATTAATTGGGTTCAATTAAAGTTATTTCTGGCCTGAACTAGGAAAAAACTAGAGGGAAGTTAAGGTTAAGGTTGAGGGTATAGCAAAGAATCCTCAAAGAATTTTGGAAATATTTAAAAATGAAGAAAGAATGGTGTTTATTATATTATTTTACACACTTAAAATTAAGTTTATTTATCATATTTCTTTACTTAAATTAAAGGCAGTATCAATCTAAGGACAAACCCAAATTTTAGGTTAAAATTGCTTTAATGATAAAACACTTTGGAATAAATAATATATTATTTAAACTTTGGTCACTTTTAGACCACTTTTAGACCACTTTTAGACCACTTTTAGACCACTTTTAGGCCACTTTTAGACCACTTTTAGACCACTTTTAGACCATGTTCCAAAACACTTTTAGACCACTTTTAGAGCACTTTTAGAGCACTTTTAGACCACTTTTAGATTTTAAACCACCTCCATTTAATTAAAATTAAGGTCATTTGATCTAAATTTAAGCCACAATTATAGAATTTATGCTTAAATTATATATTTTATGTATAAATTATATATTTTACATGTAAATTATTATTTTTATTAATTCAACTAAAGAAAGTTAACAAAACAAAGCTTAAATGTATGAAAAATTCAATGCTTATCAAATTTTAAGCCCAGTCTGTGTTAAAGTTTAAAACTTATTTTAAATTATAATAAATTAAATATTAAATAACAAACAATATAAATAATCAAAAACTTGAACTTTAAAATTATTAGCTGTAAAATTTAAGGATTAACTAACTGAATTAATTAATAAGTTTTTGTTTGCATTGTTTTTTCGTTGTTTCCTTTTCCCCATAAAAATTAACCATAATTAAATCAATAAATTATAATTAATTACTCCAAAATTTAAAGGGAATATGACAATAATTTTTCTTTTTGTGCAGCACTACAAATAGTTGATGCAAAAGGGAGAAGGAGCAGGAGGAGTAGGAGGACTCCTCGTAGGAGCCTGGACGAAATGGAGTGACAGGAGCGGAGTGAAGAGTTCCCCCGAGGCTTTCGCTGGCACCGCAGGAACGTGAACTTTGTGCCGTGCCGCCTCATTTGCACTACAAAAGCAGTAAGATGACTAAATTAATGAGATTTCCTAGTTAGCAAAGTTGGCAGTGGCTCGGGGTCACCGTTTTGAGGTCACCTTTGGGGCATGGGGCGGGGGAGGTCCTTGAGACGATCTTACCAGCTGCAAAGTGCCAGAGAGCCTGAGACCGAGCCCAAGCCCAAGCACTTTGACTGTTTATTTTCCCCGTGGCTGTGGTCGGGGAATCAGTGTCCTGGATGGACATGGTCGCCTCCTCCGCCTCTTAATGGGGTTGTAAATTATTTACCATTTGGGTCACCATTGAGAGAGCGTCTCGGGTTTGCAAACCCTAAGAGCGAAATTAGCGAAAAATTACCATAGGATTGGGATTAATTCTCTGATTGATATTGTCTTTAATTGTTGTTAAGTTAAAGTTTAATTAAAGAAAAAGGTTTTGAAATTGGCAAAAGAGTTTTGTTAAAGTTTGGGTTTGTTTTGCAAAAGATACTATCATTAATTGTGGTTTAAGGATATATAAAATAACCTTAATTTTAATTAAACGAAGGTGGTTTGAAGTTGAATCTAAAAGTGGTCTAAAAGTGATCTAAAAAGTATTTCGGAACATGGTCTAAAAGTGGTCTAAATGTGGTCTAAAAAGTGTTTTAGAACATGGTCTAAAGGTGGTCTAAAAGTGGTCTAAAAAGTATTTTGGAACATAGTCTAAAAGTGATCTAAAAAGTGTTTTGGAACATGGTATAAAAGTGGTCTAAAATTATTTTTTTATTTATTATTTATTCCAAAGTGTTTTACCATTAAAGCAAATTTAACATAAAATTTGTGTTTGTTTCTCGTATTGATACTGCCTTTAATTTAAGTAAATAACTATAACAAATAACCTTAATTTTAAGTGAATAAAATAAGCCTTAAATTAGCAAAGTATTGCTCTAGGTTTAAGTTTATTTTTATGTTTAAATGTTGCCTTTAATTGTTGTTTAATATTGAATATCTTTTGATCCTTTTGATTATTTTTAAATTTAGTTAAAGACAATTGTTTAAAATTAACAGAAAATTACTTAGAATGGGATTTATTTTCTGCTTAAAACTAATTTTAATTGTGGTTATAAGATATGGGTTTGGTCACTGATTAAAGCTGATTATAAAGAATATTTTTATATTTTACCTTAAACAAAAAGGTTTCAAAATAGCAAAAACTTTCCTTTTTGCTTTTTTTTATTTGTCATTTTAAATATTTTATTATTATTGAGCTTCTTATACTAATTAATACCAACTTTAATTGTTGTTTGAAGAAACCCCAGATATTCTTCTTATAAAGTATACTTTTGAGCAAAAAAGTCCCTAAAAATAAACCCAAGCAAGGTGTTATTTCCTGATTAATCTTAATACCAAATTGTATAATAATTTCCACTTACAAAACATAGTTGCTTTTTAAAGTTAAGAAATTTTCCCAGACTTGCATTTATGTTTACTCCGGGAAAAACCCCTCAAGAAACTATTGTTTCGTTGTAAAAGCTGGTGGAGCAGCTTTTGCATTACCATTTCATGGCTCTTGGCTAGCGAAACACATTTAGTTAATACTTTTTCTACCCTCCTTCCCCCGCCACAAGATTCGCCTTTTACTTGGCTAAATTCCTTTGACCTTTCTCCTTCTCCTCCTCCTGTAATTGCAGCAGCAAGTTGATGAAAGTAGAGTGGAGGATCTGCAGGATCTGCAGGATGAGGGTCATCAAATACAATCTAATAAGCGAATTGCGAATCGCAGCCTGGGGCGCCGCAACTTTAAAGTCATTGCAGTTTATCACTTGCCAGGCGCTAAACTGCAGGACTCGGGGCGAAACTTTTGCCACGGCATCATAAATCAGCGAGTTGGCTTTCGAGGAGTCGTCGTCGTCGTCGGCGTTGTCCTTTCTCCTGCTGTTCCAGTTTTTCTTTTTTTTTTATACCAAAAGATGCGTTTGCCTCATTGCGACTTATCATTGCCACAAAACTTGTGCACTAAAAAACGCACTCACTCTCATTTTTGGGGAAAGAACGCAACTTGCAATGCGCAACTTGCAACTTGCAACTTGCCGAGTTGCCTGGTAAACTAGCCTCGATTTTATAGCTCCTTATTCTTTTTTTACTGATTTTTTGTGGGCGCTTTTTGGGGTCATGACTATCAAAAATATTGTCGCTTCTTCAGTTCAGTTTTGGCTGCAGTTTTGGGCTTGTGCCTGTGCAGATAAATCACGCAGCAGCCCGCGCCGGTTGCCCTCCATCCTCTTTTTTTATCCATAAACCATTGTGTCTCCAACTCTGTCTGCGAATTGACTTTGTTCCCAAAAAAAAAAAAAAAAAGAAAGAAAGAAAGAAAGGAAGAAAGTTGCCTCCAAGTCGATGTATTTTGTACCCTGCTGGGGTCTTCATTTTTTACAGAATTTAATTCTTGAGTAAATAAGACAGAAGAAAGGTTTTATTGCAATTTTTTAACCTTGGTGCTAAGGGAAAGAGTTTTATGAATGAAAAAGGCATCAAAAAGGGAGAAATATATATTTAAAATAATATATTTTTTTATATTAAAGCGAAAGCTGAAAACATAAGTAGTATCGATAAACCAAACAACCCTAAATTCACTTTACTTTCTATAATAAAACAAATATTGTAAATTGTTCAATTAAATTTTAAATAATAATTTTATATACTTCCTTGACTTTATTATTTAATAATAATAAATCGTAATAAAGAACCTTTATTTTAAGTCAGTTTGTGATTAAAATATATTAAACATGTTATTTTCAAGTTTTATAAAGTATTTTTCCCTGCATTTTCACCATCAAAAATGCAACAAAAAACTTGTTTAACTTTTCTTTTTAGTCACTTTTAGCCAAAAACTTATTTTTAAACTATAAAGAAACTTAAAAACTATTCTTTAGTACAGTTTCAGCTTTATTGATTCGAAATAAATACAAAGAACCTACTAAGACAACTTAAACATAAAATATTTTATACAAAAACCTAAAAAAAAAAAAAATTAAAAGAAAATCACTGGAAATTACTTAGAAAATATAAAAATAATAATTTAATTTATGTAAAATATAAAATATTAATAATAATGGCTTAAAAGTGGTTTTATCAATATTTTCTATACAAAATTAAGATAAAGAACCTTCTTTTTAGGATAGTTTGTGATAAAAATATCTTTT
The DNA here is from genome assembly GCA_008042515.1 of Drosophila truncata. Classification (NCBI taxonomy): domain Eukaryota; kingdom Metazoa; phylum Arthropoda; class Insecta; order Diptera; family Drosophilidae; genus Drosophila; species Drosophila truncata. The sequence goes on along the minus strand of VNJQ01001436.1, from coordinate 178,579 downwards.
AAAGACCTTAAGCAAGTGAATATTATTTTTCCAAAGTATTTTCCAGTTGAGTTTCAGTTTTAAAAATGCCAAATAAATATAAAAAACTTTTCTTTTATATAGTATTACATTTTAAAACCATTATGCAAGTTTTTTAAATATTTTTTAAAGCATTTTCTCTGATTTCTCTACATACAACCTTCCCCTCGAAACCCAAGTACTCATTTTCCACAAAAAAAGGGCATTTCAATAAGAATTCAGGTGGCGGCAAACAAAAATATTGTTGTGCTGTTTGTGTGCGGTAAAAGTCCTGGCCAACAATTGGGGGTCCTTTTTCGCATTGCATTGTTGGGGATTAAGCGGAAGAGGGCGGCTGTTAAGTCGGCGGTTTAGTGGAAATTTAACAATTTATTAATAAAGCCACAAAAATACATATATAAAAGGGGGTAGCAAAAAATATATATATATTTATATAAGCCGAAAATAATACGGTTTATTGTAATTTCTGCATAATTTTTGGTGTGCATTTTTGAGCGGGGATTTGTGGGTAAAAAAGTACGTGGCCAATCGTAATAAAATCCCCTTTGCCTTCATCACTTTGGACGATGCGTCACAAAAGATCATAAAAACATCAGGCGGACAAAAGGCAAGGGGACATGAGGGGTGACAGAGGGGTGAAAGAGGGGTACAGACACGTATATAGAAAACAGCCATTTCAATTATTTATTGGAATTTTTACCTACTGACAGCAAACAGAGAAAACAGAGAGCCAGAGAACAGGCAGAACAGGGAACGGGGAACGGACAACACAAGGCGGAGGCAAAAGGCAGAACGGCCCCCAAAAAAACGCGAAGCAAACAGGGCTTTAAAGGAGCAAGGAGGAGAAACAGCAGAGGGGTACAAGGATACAACAAGGATACAAGCGGAATACAAACAACGTCCAAACACACACACACACAGACTCACAGACAGAGATGCAGCATACAAAATTGTTAAATATATGTAAGCAGCAATAAAGAGCAAAAGGGAACGTCCAAAAAGACTGGGGAAAAAACAGAGGGGGAAAGTCTGTAAAAAAAAAACGGGGGAAATCCAGGGAAAACATGGAAGGGGGTAAAAGGGAGCTGCACAAAAAAATATGGCAAACACTGAGCGTTGTTGTACGAACAGAGGGAAACTAAAGCCAATGCACAAAATATGTATCAGAAGGTAAACTGCAATTGCCAAGCGCACGAAACCAAAAACATTTCTTTTTTTGTTTTTCACTCCCCAAACCTCCATCCTCCGAATATCCCAAAAAAACCCCCCCACCAGCTCATGCCACAAGTGTCGTCGAGTCCGAATTCGGCACAGTGGTACACAGCTGAGCCATAAATTGGTTTATCGATACATAAATTGGCTTATCGATACATAAATAAGACAAGCGATTAGCGATAAATATTGTGCAGCTTGAATTCTAGAGTTTAAGTGTCTTTAAGAGACAGCTTTAAGAAATAGAAATTCAAGACAATTACTAGGAGAAATAATAATAAAATAGTATACAAAATCTAAGAATTAATTCACAGCCAATCGATACACCCAGAAAACATTAAAAATTATTAATAAAAAAATAAACAAACATCAAGGAATTATCTATAAGCACACAATTAGCTTAGATTAAAATAAATTAAAGTATTTCTGAAAAACCATTCACAAAAATATAAGGAAATCGCTAGGTATCGATTTTCGATAGACATAAAATGTATCAGAATAATTAAGTTCTACCAAAATAAAATAAAGAAATTAAACAGAAAGCAATAATTAAAAACCATTTAAAAATTACTGCTAGTCTAGTTACCGAAACACTCATAAAAAATAAGAAAATCGTTAGTTAACGATAAATTTACATAAAATAGTCGATAAATCAGGGTTTATCAATTGACATAAAATAAGAAACCAGTTGGTTTCCGTATATAAATTTTATTTAATTTTATTTTATTTAATTCAGTAATGAAATTATAGAACAATAAAAAGTTAGAAATGTTAAAAATCAAATAAATTCTGAAACAGCTAGTTATCGATAAAAAATTCCTAAAAAATAGAAAATAAAAGAAAAATCGCTCGACTCTCTAAAAACTAAAAAGCATAATTCAAAATTACACAAAAAGCTTACTTAGTTTTAAATTAAATCCATAAATAAATACAAATCAATGAATTAAGCAATTAAGTAATTGAACAGAAAAAAAAAAACCAAAGAGCTTTCTAACTAATTAAACACAACAAATGGGAATGCCAAAACGGCTTAAAAACGATTGACAGCACAAGTAAAATAGTAAATATATTAAAAAAAAACTAATCGATTAAATGGCAACACTTTACAAGATAAATAAATAATTTACATAATTGAAAAGCAGCAACAACAACACCTAATGGGGATGAGGCCTAAATCAAGTGGATGATAAAGTAATGTAAAGATAATGACGAACGACGATAGCCCCGAGATAACCAACTGAAATGTTTGTTTATGTTTGGCCAGCACTTGAATAAACATTTGCCCGAAGGCCACTTGACTTGACTAACGGCACAAAAAAAAAAAAAAAGGTAATAAAGGTAATAAAGTTTTTCCCAGGAACGTATCTCTTTATGAGCCTTTAATCAGTTTTCTTTTGCCACACACACACACACACACACCCATTGGCACCTCTTGTGGGCTAATTTATGTCGGCTCAGGGATGCTGCACTTATAATTAAACCATCGATAAACACTCCATCCAGGGCAGCAAATCAACTTTTACTATTTTTTTTTACCATTAACCCTTTGGGTGCCAGGACTCGCTGGGTGGTTGTGTGTGTGTTCACTGTTCAGTGTTCAGTATTCAGTATTCCTGCAGAGCCGGCGGCGAAGCGTGTCCTGCATTCGAATGGTTAGGTGGCTCCTGGCTCCTGGCTCCGTTTTTGTTGTCCATCCTTTCGTCGTTTTGGCATTTCATTTTGCAGTTTATCTCTCTGCCATTTTGGTGTCGCAAATCTCACATAATATCCAATTGCTAGTTAAGGAGATTCGGTATGGGGGAGAGGCAGGCGGTATGTCCACCGATAAGATTACCAGCCACACGTGCCTTGGTGTCCTTTTAGTCAGGATAAAAAAAAATAAGACAAAGAAAAACCCTTTTTCGTAAGAGAGATCGTTTGGAAAAAACTATTTCAGCTCGATGCTCATGTTAAATTTATCATTATTATGCAAAATTGTCAATTTCTGTTGCAGGACCATCATGTACTCCTTTCCTCTTATCTCCCTTGTATCTCTAGAATGATCCCTGACCCTTCCCCCCCCACTCACTCATATAGATATATCTCTATATATATATATATATATATAGATAGTCCTTTCATTGGCCACAAAATTGGGTTCTGGTTACGTGTTTGTGTACGAAAAGTTTTTGTTTTGTTCCACCCAGAATCTCTCTTTTTCTCTCTATTTTTCTCTCTTGTTTTTATGCTCTTGTCACGGGCTTTATATATATTTTTTTTTAAATGAAAGTATGGGAATTTTTCGGTTCGTTCAAGGACTCTCGCTGGAATCTACTTTAAGCGTAGAGAGATGAGAGAAAGAGCGGGGCCAATTTAATTGTCTCTCAATGGGTAAACTGTAATAAATCAGAAAGTGAGCTGGCAGATGATGGGGAGAGGGGTACGAGGAAAGAGCGTACAAATATTGGATGGATTGTCCTGACTGGAATACACATCCTGCCATTTGCAGGCTCCTTTATCCCCCCCCCTCCCTCCCCTCCGTTTGTGTGTAAATATGCAAATTTTCCTTTTTCGCTCAGCTTGATTATGGCAAAGGAAATTTGTTTGTTCCGATGTTCTCCTCTCAGTGAGTCTGTTTCGGTTTCTTGGCTTTAAGTATGAGTTTATATCCTTGTTATCTTTGGCCTGATTTTGCTCCGATTTTCCCGCCCACCAACCCGCACAAATAATCAAAATTTATTGTGGAAATTAGTACAAATATTTCATGGCTGCCGCTGCTGCTGTTGCTGTGGCTAAAATTTTGTTCAGTCAGTTTTAAGCAATTTGTATGCAGAAATTGCAATTAGAAATTTTCCGACATTAATAAGCAGCAATTTGTGCACATGACACGAGCCAAGGCTAGCAAGTCAGGCCAAAACCAAAGACCAGAAACGAAAGCAGACCGAGTTAAACTGCTAAAAGTCATACGAAATATTTGGTAGAAAACTGTTGCAATTAGTGTGACAAAACGGGCAACTTTACAACTCGAAAAATCACACACAGACACAGAAAACTTTAAGGAAAGACCTTAAAAATTATAAAATTATATTATATGGAAATTCCCTTAAACAATAATATTATTTTCTTTGTTTATTTTATGGCCACTTAAGTTCTGTGTGTCTCTGTGTCTCTGTGTGTATGATTTATTGTTTGTATTTTATGCTGTCAAGTGAGCATGATGAGGAGATCCTTTTGTTACCAGAAAGATTGACTTACTTCCTGTTTGTGTCGAACGATATAATGCTGTGTGTTTGTCTATCTGCCTTTTAATTGAGTTCTAAATAACATGTCCTTGCGGCCGGAAATATGTGTGTGTTACAATTACAAGCTTTTACCGAGCAGGACTTCTCCAAAAATTAAATAGAAAACTCCTAGAAGCATGTGACTTGTCCCCAAATTCAATTTGCCTTCACCTGATGAGCCCGATGGCCATATGAAAGATAAATGGTTGGTGCTTTGGGAATGGGCAGGAGCCCAGGAGGGACCTCCTCCTCCTCCTTGTCAAGAGTAACAGATCCCTATGATGAGCAATATAAAGAGCAAAGTTGCCATGGCAGCAAAGTCATAAATGCCATTGATAATGAGCCCCAAACCAGACCAGGTCCCAGGTCCCAAAGTCCCCAAGTTTTCCCAGTTACCCAAGACTTCAGCTTCCCAGTTCTCAGTATCCAAAATCCAGACTCAGACCAGAGACAGACCTCAGTCCTAGACCCATTTTTGAGCCATTCCCAGAGTCATTCCCTGAACCATTCCTAGAGTCATTCCCATTCTCATTCCCCCATCTTTCCTCCAGTCGACGAGGGGCAGCACATGGCTTATGCTCGTTGCCTCAAATTGTAAACTGAGACCCGACTCTGAGCAGCTCCCCTGAAACTTTTCATTAACACATGCCCAAAGTGCCAGGCACTGGAAGAAAAACTAGTCTAGAAATAGGAATAAGCAGGGAATTTATGAAAAAGTAGTTAGTTGTAAGAAAAAATAGCTCAAATTAGTTTTTATAAAGCCTTAAAAAATATTTATTAATGAAATATAATATAAATAATATATATATAAATAAAAAATATATAATAAATATATTTTACCAAAAATAAGAATACGTTTAGTGCCCGTAAATAATAAAAAGATGATGTAATCCCTTAAAAATACTAAAAAAAATACCATAAAATATACTAAAAAGTATACTAAAAAAATACTAAAAATACTCAAATATACTAAAAAATAAATAAAAAGTATACTAAAAAAATACTAAAAATACTCAAAAATACTAAATAAATATTTTTAGTATTTATGAGTATTTTTAGTATACTTTTTAGTATATTTTATGGTATATTTTTGGTATTTTTTTTAGTATTTTTACTATTTTTAATATAAAAATAAAAAATATATAAAAAAAATAAAAAAAAAACTAAAAAACATTTATATAAAAATGAAAAAAATAGAAAAACTTATTAATAAGCTGACAGATAACATTTTTTACAAATCGAAATCCCAAAAACAAATCTAAGCTTTGAAATTCCCCAATTTTTTCGCTTAGTGCACAAATGGGCAGAGGAGCTACCTATTTTAGGGGCGTGGCATGTCCTGGCTTGTTGGCCCCGGCTCAAAAAACGGGCGCTTTACTTAGCTTAAGCTGTTTTCATCACCCCCCCCCCCACCGACCACTCCGCTTTTTGGGGGACCAAAGTTTTGCTTGCAGCACTTAAATATTTATAAACGAAACTCATGGCGGGCACGGAGGTGTCCTTGGGTCCTTGGATGAGGTGCTGACGAGTGGAGCAGGTGCTTCGAGCTCTGCCCACTTTTCTGGTGGCCAAATTCAAATGAATTTCCATTTCTCTTTGTTTTGCGCTTTAGCTCCGCTTTTCCCTCCCCCACCAACCCCCCAAAAAATGGTCCCCCCTCGCAAAGAGCAAACACAAAGTGTAAACAAATTCAGGGGGAAAATTCCCGTGTCTCCCTCTTTCAGTGTGTGTGTGTGAAAAATAATAAACTTTAATATAAAATAGATTATTGATGTTTGCTCTCTCTGTCTCTTTTTCGCTTCTGTTTATTTGTTGTTGTTATCGCTGTCCTTGGTGTTATCGGTGTTGTTATCGTTCTGGTTGTTGTTGTTGTTGCTATTACCATTATTATTCCACGGTGGCACGGTGTTGCAATATGTGCACAGTGGAACAAAAGGATTCAACCACAGCAACACCAACAACACCAACAACAACAACACCAACAACACCAAAAACACCAACAACAACAACACCACAACCGATAGAAAAATCTATTGTTTTTTTGGTCTCTCTGCCATGGAAACTTTTATTGGGAAAATTTGTTGCACAATGTTTATGTTGGCGGAAAGTTTAATAAGCGTATTGAAAATGTTGTCAAATTCAAGTAAATAATAAAGAACAATAAAGGGGATAATGTTAAATACCTTTTAAAATAGCTAAAAATAGTTTGGGAAAAAATATATATATGCATTGTTATAAGTTTGCCAGAGTTTTGTCATTAATTATGTGGCGTTTATATGGGTATTTTGGGGATATTATGTATATTTATAATGATTTCGTGTGGGGGTCGGTATTTTATGGTTATATATAAATTGATAATATAATTTAATAATGTATAAAAGGCTTTTAAATCACTTACCTTTCTGTTATCTGAACTTTTCGTTGGTTTCTTGATTTCTCCATCAAAATTGTATTAATAAATATTGATTTTGAGGTCTGAAAATAGAATAATTACCAAATTATTATTTTAATAATAACAATATATTAATATAAAAGTTATTTAAGCTTTAAAAAATTAAAAAAAGGCAAATATTTTTAACATTTTTATTGAAAAATGTGTTATTTTAATATACAAATATAAAACATAATGAAATTATTAAAGGAAAGCTTTTAAAATTAAAATTAATTATTTACTTGCTTAGTTTGTCCACCAAAATATTATCAATAAATATAAATTTAAATGGCAAATGATTGTTAGGAAATATTAGTTATAAATATATATTTATTATTTTAATTTAATAATAATATATTAAAAAATATTAAGAACAAAATGTTCGACTAATTTTTTCTTTAATTTAAATTTAAAATAAGTTCTATTATTAAAATTACCATAAAACACATATTTCTGTTTGGGCTAACATGGCGTATGCGTGATTTTTTGTATTCATTTCATTGTTCTATCATTAAAATTGTCTAAGATCTACCAACTTTTTAGATTTTAAAATTTATAAACTCAATCAATGTAAAAAAATTGACACAAAAGCGTTTTTCGAATTTAAATTAATTCTGTTTTTGCGAATTTTAAACTATTATTACAAGTTTTAAAGGGACCTACACCGAAAATTTAAAATAAGCCTTTGTTTGCTTAGTTATAAATTTTATTCCACTGTAAATTTTTAAATAATAATAAAGTAAAATTTATTTTAATGTACAAACATTATAAGAATACTTTTTAAGCTTATAAAAACCCATAGAAAATATTTAAATTTCCTTTTGGTTTTAATTATAAACTTGGTAAACTTTGATTTTTCCTTGATTATATTATTATATAATATTAATATTATTATATTATATTTAGATTACATATAATCTGCTTTATAATCTGGCTTTAAAACCTTTAAAAAATGAAGTTTAATTAATGTTTTTAATTTTTCTAATCCCCCTGTAACTGTAGTAACCTTTGCATGCCTTTCATAAAATGAATCCACTGTGCCAAGAGGACCAAAAATAATATTACACTGTAAAGGAAAATATACAAGGACACACACACGCACACTCCTTAAACACACACACACACTTACTCGCTGCATATTTTTGTTGTCTATGTGTTGGCATTAAATGCATTAAATTCGATTCAATTCAATTGAAAATTGGGAGGTCCTTCCCTATAACCCCTCCTACTCACTCTCTCTCCCTACTTATAACCATTTCCCCTGCTTTAATCACGTGGTGGCATTGCCAATTTCTCCGCTTCCTCAGCTTTCTCTCTCTCACCATTTTCATGAAAATGCCGTCGCCATAAATAAAGGAAATGTGGCAACCAGAAGCAGGACTCATCCTTATCCTGGGGGCGTGGGGCGTGGGGTTTGGGGTAATGGGAGTGCGAAACATTTGCTTATGGAGGCCGCAACAGCTGCTAACCAGGTTCAGATATGGCCAAAGTGCTGGAAAATTGGTAGGGGATGTCAGAGAGATGGTGGAGGAGGCCCAGAGAGTTGTCAAAATAAAAAGCAAAGTTAACAAGTTGCTGCCTTTTGAGCCTTTTTACGCGCTCATTCTCACTCCCACTTTCCCAGTGCCCCTTTCTTCCGGTTCCCTAAATATATTTATTTTTGTTTTGTTTTGTGCGTGAAAAGTACAGAGGGAAAATGACTAAAAAAACAGAGATATAATCATGACTTTACAATTTTTAATTATTTCATAAATATTACATATTATGTAATGTATATATTTCTTAAAAAGGCATTTTTAATCAATAATCAAGTGATTTGATTAAAGGAATTTACATACTTGGCCTACATTTGCATTAAATGCCATTAAAATATTATTAAATACAAGGTAATAAAATTAGTACTTAATTATTTTTATTGTTTTTATTATTTTTATTGTTTTTATTGCTTGATTCCTTTTTTGTGGCTTTAATAATTAATCAGACATTAATAACTGCTAATTAATGGCATATGAGTTATGCAGGAAAATGGGAATTTCCTGTAAAAGCTGGAATGGCAAAGGAAACCATATAATGTACCATAAAATATACTACAAAAATACTAAAAATACTTAAATATACTAAAAATATACCATAAAATATACTAAATAGTATATAATATATTTTTTAGTATATTTTATGGTATATAATATATTTTTTAGTATATTTTATGGTATATAGTATACTTTTCAGTATATTTTATGGAATATTTTTAGTATTTTTTTAGTATTTTTTACTATTTTTAGTATAAAAATAAAAAATATATAAAAAATAATAAGAAAAACTAAAATACATTTATATGAAAACGAAAAAATAGAAAAACTTATTAATAAGCTGACAGTTAACATTTTTTACACCTCGAAATCCTGTCCAAAAATCTTAGCTTTAAAAAGTCCCCAATTTTTTCACTTAGTGCACAAATGGGCAGAGGAGCTACCTATTTTTTAGCTATTGTTTATTTTTGCTTATTTTTTTTTGTGGGTTTAATAATTAACCAGACAGTAATTACTGCTAATTAATGGCATATGAGTTATGCAGGAAAATGGGAATTTCCTGTAAAAATTGGAATGGCAAAGGAAACCATAAAACACACATATTTTTGTTTGGTTTAACATGACGTATGCGTGATTTTTATCTATTACTTTTTCTTTCTTTTATACTTCTTTCTTTTATTTTTTTTCTTTTTTATTTTCTTTTTCTTTTCTTTAATTTGTATTTTTTTTTCAGTGCAAATCCTTGCTCCTCCTCCTTCTCGGACTCAATGAATGACGAAATTGAGAACAATTTTCTTCTGAGGCGGCTAAACAGATCTTTTGCCAGGCAAATTTTCAGTTGCTCATCTTTTTTTCCGCCGCTTTTCCGCCCCAAAAGATAAATTTTTGTTAACCTTTTGCATTGGCCTTGGCGTTATCCTAAATCAACAACAATGACTGGACCACCCGACCAAGCGACCGCCTTTTCCCGCCTTTTCCCGCATTTTCCGGGAGCTCTTCAATTGTGCCAATTGCCTGCCGTAGCCGCCGCCGCCGCCGCTCGTCAGTTAATCAAAGTAAAAGCCGCATTGGGCAGAGCTCCTCTTTTGCCCCTCGTTTTTCCTGGCTTTCACCAGTTTTTCCCGCTTTTCCCGCCTTCGCACTGTAAAAATAACAAAAGCTTTGGACAAAAGTAAACGCCGCAAGAAGACATAAACAGGAAGAGGAGCTGCGTGGAGGGGGAAGGAGGTTACACTGAAAGAAAATCGGTACAATAAATATATTTTCAAGGATCTTGGCGAATTTTAGGCATTTTTGATATATTTTTTATGTATTTATTAGGAAAATTATAAGAAATCTAAACGAAAAATGATTTTATCGTCAATTTTCCAAGGATCTTGGCTACTTTTAGGCATATTTGATATGTTTTTTATGTATTTATTATTAAAATTAAAGGAAATCTAAACTAAATATGTTTTTTTCCTAAATTTTTCAAGGATCTTGGCTAATTTCAGGCATTTTTATGTGTTTTTTATATATTTCTTATGAAAATTATAGTAAATCTAAACCAAAAATGATTTTTTCCTTAATTTTCCAAGGATTTCGGCTAATTTTAGGCATTTTTGATATATTTTTGATATATTTATTATGGAAATTATAGGAAATCTAAAGTAAAATGATTTTTTCCTCAGTTTTCTAAGGATCTTGGCGAATTTTAGGCATATTTTATCTATTTATTTTTAAACTAATAAGAAATCTAAAGTTAAATGATTTGTTCCTTAATTTTCCAAGGATTATGGGGAATTTCTGGCATATTTAATATATATTTTTTATATTTATTATTAAAATTATAGAAAATCTTAACCAAAAATGATTTTTTCCTTAATTTTTCAAGAATCTTGGCTAATTTTAGGCATATTTGATATATTTTTTATATATTTGTTATAAAAATTATGGGAAATCTAAAGCTAAATGATTTTTTCCTCAATTTTCCAAGAATCTAGGCTTATTTTAGACATATTTAATACATTTTTAAAAGATTTATGATTAAAATTATAGAAAATCTTAGCCAAAAATTTTTTCCTTAATTTTCTAGCCTTATTCCTCAACCTTTTTTTTATAATTTATTTAGTTATACATTTTTTTTGCAGTGCATAGTGCAAGAGCAGGACATGCTGCCCATTTCCTTGGCACACATCCCCTCCTTCCCGGCTCCCTTTCCACCATCTTTTGGCAGGAAGCCAAAAACTTTTCGGCATAGAAAACGCTTTTCCTCTGGCCGCTTTTCGCCACGCCACGTCTCGCTTTCCCTTTTGCATTTTGCCAGCGATTTGCTTTCGATTTCCCCGCGCGGCTCGCAGTGAAGGGGAAGGGAACCATATTTTAGCGCATCGATGGCGAAATATTTTTCAATTTTTCAACACATTTGGCTGGCAGCAGCAAAATGCTGCTCATATTTTCACAAGCTGTCAACATATATCTTGCGGGGGCGGCGGCCTTTCCAGGAAAATGTAGAAAAGTGAGGGGAGGTGAGTGAGTGGAGGGGAAAGCAGGTTTTCAGGGCTGCCTGTAGGGGTAACTCCGGGGGCACAGCGACTGCTGCGTGTGCATTTCTGGCAAAGTTGCAGCGACAGCAGCCGCAGCAGCAGCAGCAGCAGCGACAGTAGCAGCACCAACAACAAACACACTCGAAAAAGCGTAATTTCTCCTTTTGGTTACTTTGTAGTTTTTTACTATAAACGTAATTTTTACGAGTTTTTGGCAACAAAACGAACACAGCTTAATTTTTAAGTATGTTTCCAAAGGGTAAGAAACTCGATTTAAGACTTGAGATTTGTTGGTGAAAAAAGTTTCAAATTAAAATTGAAGAAAATGAAAGTTATTTCGATTATAAAATATAATTATTAAGATTTTAATGCATTTTTATTGTCAAGTTTGTATGATGTCTGAATAGATCTTCAAATACATCCAAGAAAACCATTAAAATGTAATTAAAATTAACACGTATTTTAAATTTGAATTTTTAGTGCTAATTTAGAGGATTACTTTGAATTTGTATAAAAAATTTCGTAGTATTTGGGTTAGTATTAAAGTCACAGAAGAGTTTTTAGTAAGGGCTTAAAGATTGTATTTCTGCAGAGCCCCAAAATGTAGGCAATGAAAAATTTATGTATGGAAATATACCCCAAGTATACACCAAAATATACCAAAATATACCCAAAAATACCAAAATATACCCTAGTATTCCCTAAATAACCCAAATATACCCAAAATATACTTAAAATATACCAGAATATAACGAAATACACCCAAATACACCCAAAAAAGCCAGTTTTTTAAGGAAAAAAATAACTTAAAAAAATTTATTTTGCACATTTTATTGATTATTTATTTAACTTATTTATTTATTATTTCTTTATTATTTAATTTTTGAAAACTAAATTTTTGTTAGGGTAAAAATTGAATTTTAGGCAAAAAGAAATATTATTTTTTCAACTAATAATACTTTTTTTACTAAATTAATTTAATTTTGTAGAAAATAAATTTTATGTTTTAAACAGGGTAAAATTATTTTCACAATTTTTCCAAAACTAAAAGTTTGTTACAAAATATGCAAATTAATTTAAAAACAATTTCTAAAATAAAGTTAAAAATTGTATTTAATTTAATTTTTTAAGGCTTTCTAGTTATTTCCCAGCTGCAAAATAAAATTTGATTTAAAATTTCCCTAGTTTTTTCTTTTATTTCCCCTCAACTCCTCACATACACAAATATTAACCGTAAATATTATTGAAATTATGGCAAATACCTAGGATATCGTCTCAAGTACAAAGAGAGAGCTTCTCGTTCCACAAATAGGATTATGCACTTTTCTTTCCACAGTTTTTTTATGTTTTTTTCTCAAGTGCAAGCTGGTCGGCGACAGCAAAAAACAAAAACAAAAAGGAAACTCATTTCGGCAAGCCGATAGTTGTATATCCTTGTAATTGCAATTAATTTGCAAAATAAAACTTAAAGTACTTGAATTTTATTAGGTTTTTCAAGCATTTATTTTTTATTACCAAATTTTCAATCATATAAAAACTACAACTAAAAGTGTGGATTGCATTCTTTAACTGTAACTCAAGTTCCACTGTCTCCGTTATTAATACAAAATAAATAATCAAAGACAAGAAAAGAAAGAGAAAATAGTTTTGTTTCACTCACCCGTTAACATTTATTGTTGTTGCAGATCCCAAAGGGAGAAGAAAAACCGTATAAAAATTGTCCACTTTCTTTCGAACGAATGTTAACGGTAAAAACGCGATGGAGCCCCCAACGGCGAATGAATTGACGAAATGCATATGCAAAACACGCACAAAAAATAAGAAAAACCTTTTTTTTAGGAATGCTACACTTTTTCACTTTTTCTATTATTTTTCTTTACATTTACTTTTGCTTTTTAATATTTTATTTGACCATAAAAAAAAGAACAAAAACATACATTCACTTTTACTTCTTCTTTTTCTTTTACTTTTTCTTCACTTTTTCTTCTACTTTTTCTTAATTTTTTCTTTGAAATTTTTCACTTTTTCTTCTCTTTTTCTTTTACTTTTTCTTTTACTTTTTCTGAACCTTTTCTTCACTTTTTCACTTTTTCTTCCCTTTTTTCACCTCTTTTTACCTTTTCTTCACTTTTCCTTTTACGTTTTCTTCACTTTTTCATCACTTTTTCTTCACTTTTGTCTCACTTTCTTACACTTTTCTTCACCATTTACGACTAAAAAAAAAACAAAAAAACCACTGATCTTTGCTTTGTAAAAATGCGCGACTTCCATTTTGGGGCTTTTCCTTTCACTTACACATTTCACCGCGGGAGCTCTCTGATTTTTCGCACTTCGTTTTCCCGTTTCCGCGTAACCGATCTTCTTTTAAAGTTTTTTTTGTCCATCCGTTTCCCACCGCGACGTGGGAGTAAGTGATTTCCAACGATCACCGGGAGAGTTCGCTGCTCCATAATGGAATGCTTTGGCTTGTGGGCGGGAAGGAACCCTTTCCAAATTTCCAGTTTTAATCTTCGCTTCGCCATAATGGAAGCTGCCATTGCTTTGCCTTCCACAAAACCTTCCAGTTTTAATCTTGACTGGAAGCACGATCCAATTTGTATTTGCGGCAACTGGAAAATGAAAAGAATGTAAAATAAATAAGTGAGGTTAATTATGTATATATTTTTATGTTATGTTATTATGTGCGTAGCAAACTTCTCTCTTAATTTGTAATACCTTAAAAAGGGTATAAAACAGCAACAACAAGCAGCAAACTGAGCTGCTGAGCAGAGGTAACGTCACAACACAAACTACAGCAAACAACACTTGTACCAGTGACGCCCCCCTCCCCCTCCCCCTTTCATTTTTTGCCACGCCCATTTGCCAACGCTGATTGACAAAGCAGCTAGCAAAAATGTAACAGACTCACAAGGCGACGCAGGGGGTGGGAGGGGGTATGAAGAGCGACATCAAACAACATGGCATAAAAATCAGCGCAAGTGCCGACGCCGCCGCCGTCGCCTCTGCCGGCGTTGCATTGCTGGCGCTGCTCAGTGGCTCGTAAATGGGCAAAACACTTTTACAAAGTGCAGCTTACACACTCTCTGCTTCGCTGCTTTTCCCTTTTCCCCTCTTTCCACTTTCCAGTGGGGTAAGGAGAGGTGCCAGCGACAGATTAATGCGTTTATGCGTTGGCCGCCGTCACTTGTTATTGCGTTTTGTCCTCCTTTCTCCTCTCTCTCTCTGTCTCTCTTTGGGGAGCTGCTTTGAGGGGATCATGTGGCCGGCATTTGCATGTCAAGTGAGGGGAGTAAGGAGAAAGAAGAGATAGAAAGAGAGGGCGGGGAGAAAGTAGTGCGTGGCAGGGAGGCTGATAACAAGCAGTAGGAGGGGGACACGTCACATTCTGCTTGCGTTTTTCACAAAACATTGAAATTGCAATTTATAAATATATATCTCTGTGCGTGTGCGTGTGTGTTTGTAAACAAAAGCCACATAAAATATTAAACACAAGCATATGGGCGACACATGTAATCCGAAATATGTCGTCGCTTTGTGGCATTTCGTGTTTGTTTTTAATAAATGTTAAATATTGCTTTCATGAAATGTCCAAAAAAACTTCACCACACACAGAAAATATTGACACAGCTCACATTTTTCAATTAATTACAAACATTTTTGTAGTTAAATTTTGATCAGATTTGGAATTTGAAACGGGCAGAAAATAATTTGAGAATTTTTATGGAATAAAAATTAAAAAATTGTAATTAAAGAAATTATTAAACTGTTTTCAAGCAAGCAGTGCGCGTTTTTTGCCGCTTCAAATCCATAGTTAAATCTCCAATTAAGCAGTGCGTTTTTTACCGCTTCAAATCAATAGTTAAATCTCCAACTAAATCTTTAAAATATTTTTAAATTTTATAACTAAATGTAAGATAGCTTAAAATAATAAACTTAGTCCAACTTTTCACGTATTTAATCATTGCATAAACCGCAACTCAGCGGCCTGTAGAACATTTTGTTAACGCATTGGCATCGCACTTAACACACTCATGCAAACGCTCGCGATTCGCGAATCGCGCGTAACCAATCCCCCCCTCTCACTCGCACCTACTGGCACTGCCCCACCAATTTCTGTTCTTTTTTTTCTTCTTGTTTTTGGGGGGCTTCAGCGATTAAGGTGATTTTAAGCGCGCGCGCGTTTTCCGCGCGATTTGATGGCGCTTTCGGTCGCGTTTGATTGCACGGGCCAAGCAATTAAAGTCGCCTCGTAAAGACAGGCATCAAATCGTCACTGAGCCCCATGGCGTAGAAACAATCGAGTTTAGAAAAATAGTGTTTATTTAGAGGATTACATTGAATTTGTATAAAAAATTTCATAATAATTGGGCTAGTATTAAAGTCACAGGAGAGATTTTAGTGAGGGTTTAAAAATTGTATTTCTGCAGAGCCCCAAAATGTAGGCAATGAAAAGTTGATGTATGGAAATTTAGGCTTTAAACCAGTTTTTTGAGGAAAAAAGTAACTTTAAAAGATTTTTTTGAACATTTTATTGATTATTTATTTAATTTATTGATTTATTATTATTTTTTTTATTGTTTTTAGGGTAACTAAAGACTTCTTTGTAAAGATCTTTAAATATAGCATTGAAAATTATTTATTTTCCTGGTTTCTTTTTATTATTTTTTCTTTTTCTTCTTATTTTTTTTTATAATTAATTTATTTTTTATATTTTTTAGGGTGTCCTATTTTTCTAACCTCTGCTGTCCTTATTGGTATGTGCGAGTGCGAGTGTCTGATGATGATTTCTGATGTGCGTGCCTGTGTTTGATTTCAATTTGGTTCGGTTATTGCCTTGGCCACAAAAAATAATAAGCCAAGTCGTCGTCGTCGTCGTTGGTGGAGGATGGGCATAAAATTGGGCTTGACCTCTGACCCCCACCCCTTCTTCCCCTCCCCTTCGGTCACATGCATGTTAAATGCTTTCTCTTTCTCTCTCTCTCTGTTTCCCTTCGAAGGAGGAAGGAGGACGGAGGACGTTGCTCCGTGCAATGGCATGTGAAAATGCGTTCAATTGAAACTGGGTTACGGCTTACGGACAACGGACTACGGGTTACGGGTTACGGGTTACGGGTTACGGACAACGGGATTCGGTCTACGGATTGCTGGTTATGGCTTATGGGCTATATGGCTAATGGGCCAGATTGGGTTTTTGGGGTACTGCCTCATCGTGTATATGCAATTTCGTTGGCGATGACGCGTTACTGGGCCTCGGGCCAAGCTCAATGATGGCTCAGGAGGTCGCTGTACGTAATTCAGAGGTCGGAGGTCAGCGGTCAGCGGTCAGGACAATGCCTGATTGAAATAGATGACGTTGTCAAGGCGGGTTTTTAAACAGAGCGAAAAAATTTAAGAAATATCTTAAGAAAATATAGGAAAAGATTAAGAAAATATTTTTAACTTGCCAAAAAGCTGGAAATATTAAGTAATAATGCTTAATTCTTATTGAAATTATTTTCTAGCTTAGTTAAAAAAATTATATAGCTAGAAAAATAATAAATTCATAAAGAAAATATAGGAAAATATTTCTAACTTGCCAAAAAGTTGGAAAAAACAGTAATAATGCTTAATTATTATTAAATCTATTTTCTAGCTTTGTTAAAAAAATAAAAATAATAAATTCATAAAGAAAATATAAGAAATGTTTAAGAAAATATTTTTTTAGGAGCCAAAAAGCTGGAAATAACAAGAAATAATGCTTAAATATTATTAAATCTAATTTTTAGCTTTGTTAAAATAATTAAATAACAAGAAAAATAATAAATTTATTTAAAAAAATTATAGGAAATGTTTAAGAAAATATTTTTAAGCGGCGATAAAGCAGAAAAAACTTAGTAATAATTTTTATTATTATTAAAACTAATTTCCAGCTTTGTTAAAATAATTAAATAACAAGAAAAATAATAAAAAAGAAGAAGAAAATATATATTTCAGGATAATTTCTTAGAAAAACCCTAAGAAAATTGCATAAACTACAAGCTAATTGCAGCAGTGCATCTCCTTTTCTCATTCCTGATGATTGGGGGGACTATTGACTAATTGATGCTGATGACATCAATGGGTTTGGGTTTGGGTTTGGTATAAGGACAAGAGCTCAAACTCAAACTCTGACTAGGATTCGCACTCAAACTAGGATTCGAATTCGAATTGAAACTCAAACGCGAAACTGAAAGCTGAAGCAATTGAAACTGCGAATTGGGTGACATTTTGATTGATGGACAAATAATTTTAATTGGCTTTTGGGTTTTTCGGTTAGACCGCTTTCGTCGATTGAGTTTTGGCCAAAAGTAAGTGACTCAATGGGTGACCGCTTGATTGATTGATTGATTGATTGATTGATGAATTAATTTGTCGAGTGTTTGGTTTGTTAATTGAATTGTTAAATCAAATGGGGGAGAAATGATTTAATAGAGAAAGCGGTTACAATTAAGGGGTAGAAGTAAGAAAATGGGTGCTAAAAATATAAAAAAATGGAAAATAAAATAAATGATAATCCATAAAATAAAATAAATAATAATCTTTAAAATAAAACAAATAATAATCTATATAAATATCTATTTATTTTTGTTTCTAAACTAATAATAATTTCTTTAAAAAATAACCAATATCTCTCGTGGGATGCTGGTTATCCTAGGGATCAAGGTGGCTGCATGATTGATTGATAAGCCAAGAGAGAGGAGAGTTCCTGGTAGAGAATGGTGACTGAGGTGGGGCTCAGTTTAAGCAAATTCCTTATGCCATATGCCAAGGGACCCTCAGGTGGGGGCCAGGATGATGGATCCATGATTGATTCGCATTTCCCAAATGCCTTCAAACCAACTGGCAAAGCAGCCATTAGCATTCCTCTCTCTACCAGACTTTCTCCCTATCTGTAACCCTCTATTTCCCTCTCTATCTCTCTAACTCTCCCTCTCTCTCTCGCTCTTTCTCTCCCTCTCTCTCTCTCGCTCTCTCTCCCTCTCTCTCTCTCTCTGGCTATCCTGGGATTATCCAGGCACCCTTTCCCTTGGCTTTTCCTCTACTAATTGCCTAATGACTGACTGCAAGCCAGGAAAATGCACTGACATTGCACTATGGAGAGTGATATAGGGGCATAGAAATAGATAGAACGAGTGGGCAGTTATACACTGAGAGAAATATTGGTAGAGAACTAAAATAAATAAAAAGAAATTTAAAGGTTAACCATATAAGCTACAGTTTTATTTACTTTATAAATTTGTAAAGGCTTTCCTTACCATTTTTAAACATTTCTGTTAAAAAATAGATATTTTTTTGTATTTAAAAAATTTTATATATATAAAAAATATACAAAACAAATATAAAATATATACAAACAAATATTTATTAACAAAAATGTTTCAAAATGGTTAGGAAAGCATTTACAAACTTATAAAGTAAATATAAATAAAATAAATATAAAGATAATAAATTCTTTATAAGCAGCCTCTCCAGAGAACATAATCTAGACAGTTCTGCCTCACTGCTTACATATAATTTTCCTTCTAAGTTTTGATATCAATTTTTAGCCTTATTTCTTTAAAAGTTAATTATATTTATAGCTCCCATATAACCATATATTTTTGTAGTTATTAAAACTAAGTAAATCCTATTGATCAGCCTTTTTAGAGATCTTAAATCTAGACACTTTAAAAAGTAGATAATCTCTTGATTTTTAAGCTATTTATTTTCTTTGTTTTTATAGCAATTTTTAGCTTAATTTCCTTTATATATAATAACATTTTTAGCTATTTAAGAAACTTAGTTTTAAGCAAATTAAATTAAATAAAACGTATTGATCAGTCATTTCAAGATGTCTACATTTTTAGGCTCTACATCTTTACGATCCTCTATCTTTAACCTATTTTCATGATTTTTCTAGACATTTTTCCACTCACTTTTAACTTAATTTTAGTCACAACTAATTTTTTTTTCATAGAACCATAAATATTCTATATATTAATTTAGTTTTTTTAGAATCTTTATTAATATATATATTAATTTAGTTAAATATAATTTTTCTACTCACTTTCAACTTAATTTTAGTCACAACTAATATTATTTTATAGAATCCTAAACAATTTATATATTAATTTAGTTAAATATATTTTTTCAATATATTTTTTAAGTTTTTCTACTAAAGTTTAACCTAATTTTATTCACAAATAATTTTTTTTATAGAATCTTAATCAATTTATATATTAATTTAGTTAAATATATATTTTCTATACATTTTCCCTCTGCAAGGAGCCCCGATTTTTCCAACTGCATAGCGCTGGGTGCGCCCTGGCGCCAACATCTGCACTTTCCGCCTTTCCCCAAAGGGACCCAAAGGACGAAGGATACTGAATAACAGTTGCTGCTGCTGCTGTTGCTGCTATCCATTTGATGCCTGCAACCGACTCGGCTGGATAAACAGCATTATCTGCATGCCACGCCCACCGCAAAAACTAAACAAAACCGATGCTCGGTTTAATCACAAACAAGGCACCAAAAATTTGTAGCGGAAAAGCGGGAAAAACGGGAGGAAAAAACGGAGGAAAATCGGTGGTGGCAATAGTGTTGCCAGCGGCGAAAACAATGCAGTGATCACCCCCTTCAGTCTGCTCCTCTTCAGTTTTTCCCCCTAAATTTTCCTCTGGACAATGACAAAACGTTACACATTTTACCCGCTATTAATTTTCAACAAAATAACAAAAAAAAAAAAAAAAGAAAAACGGCAGAGAAAAATCCAAATAAAGCGCAGTGTTGGAGAGAGCAAAGTTTGAAGTGCCCTCTAGCCGGCGAAATTTTCCAGTGAAAATTATTTTCCATTGGGAAAAAGAGGCGCGGACAAGTGGCAGTGGCCTAAAATGTTTATCTTTTGTGGGGGGGAAATTACTAAAGGGTTATATATATATTTTTTTTATAAATAGTTTGCCTTTGTTTTATTTTTTAACATACTTCCTGGTAATTGCATTTGTATTTATTTTAGTTTTTGTTAGAGAAAAACAATTACTTTGTGTTGTTTTTAGCAAGAAAAATATATTTATTTGGCTTTTAGGATACTTTATCTTATGAAATAAAATTAAATAAATTGAAATATATACATAAAAATATTATTAATAATAATAATTTGGTCGTAATGATTTTTTAATGGTATATAATTTTTTTAACGCTTAGATTATTACTTAAATTTCATAAAAAACCTATTTATTATATTATATAGGGACTTTTTTAAGTATTTTAATTAATTTCTACAAAATAAAAATAGTGCTTTTTGGGAGTTTCCTATATATTTCTAATAATAATAATAAGATTGGTAACCCCTTTTTTTATTAATTTTTTTTTTGATAGTAAAACAATTTCTTTAAGTATCTCTAAAATATTTATAGTACCTTTTTTAAGGATTTTCCTATATTTAGTATCTGTTTAAGCTCTTCATTTAATGTATGTATGTTAATATTAATTTTTACAAAAGAAAAATAGTGCCTTTGGGAGTTTCCTATATATTTCTACTCTACCGAAAATACTAAGATTGGTAACCTCTTTTTTAATAAATATTTATATTTTTATTTTTTTGATAGTAAAAGTAAAGCATAAAATATAAAATAAAATTAGTTTTTTTGAGAGTTTTCTATATATTTCTACTCAAATAATAAAAATAGTAAAATTGGTAGCACCTTTTTTAATAAATATTGATATATTTATTATTTTAGGTAGTAAAACAATTTCTTTAAGTATCTTTAAAATATTTAAAATACCTTTTTTAAGGATTTTCCTATTTTTAGTATTTTTTAAGCTCTCAATTTTTATTTATTCCAAAAAAAAAAATAAAGAAAACCCCTAACTGATCATTCCTTTTAGCTGACTTTCGATAGCCTTAATAATACCCAAGGCAAGGGCATAAAAATAAACAGGAAAAGCTGGACACTGGATTGGAAAGTGAGGAAAATACAGGGGGGGGAGGGGGTTGGTGGGAAAGCGAAAGTTTCTGGCTTCCAGTCTATTCTGTTGCAATAACAGCGGCAACACAAACACGAAAAACACAAACACAAACACAAGGCACAAACAGGCCAACACAAGCGACATAACTTTTTGTGGCTATACAAATATTGGGTGGGAAAAGGGGGAGGTAAAATGGGGGAGAGACCAGCGGCAGGACAAAGGATGAGCAGTAGGAGGCATCCTTTTTTTTGGAATTGGGCACACACAAAAATAATTATCAGCGCGGTGATTTGCAGTTGCATCGAAGAACACTTTGCTTACAACACGAGTTGAGGCAGCCCCTCGAATTTTCCTCTACCTTTTTCCCTTCTCTACCTTTTCCTTAACCCTCCCCCGACTTTCCCCCTTCCTCTAGCAATTTCCCAAGCTACACCCCCCGCTGTGGCCACAGGCATTTCAGTGATTCGCGCGCCGACGATGATTTCATTTTCATTCCCATTTTTCCGGTTCTCTCTCTCTCTCTCCTGTGTTTATTTATTTTTTTGTTGAGTTGTTGTTGTTGTTGCTACTGGAAAGCGCATAAAAAGCATAAGCGCGTAAATAAAGTCAACCTCATTTATTTTGAATATAAACTACATTTTTTTACGACTGCCAGCCGCAGCAAGCGCTTCCCCACTCGAAGGAAAGCCAAAGTCAAAGCTGTTTTTTTTTGTCTTTTTTTTTGCAACAGTGCGGCAAATGCAGGAAAATGCGGGCGATTTTCCAAAAAGGGTATAGAGGAGAGAGGAGAACAAAAAGAAAAAAAATGACAGGGGAAAAAGCAGGAGGCAGCAGCTTGGCGACAACAACAGAACGCAGTAACTGCGATCCTTCGAGCATTTCAGCTAGGCAAAAATGTATAAGAAAATTGTGAGATAAATTAAAATGTTTTTTTCATTTTTATACGATTTTTAGAGTTAATAATTAGCTTAGTTATATTATAGTGTGCTTAATAAAATATTTACAAAATTGGTATAGGGTCTGTTCTATATTTAATTGGATATTTATAAGATATATTGAGTCTTAAAAGATAAAGGAAAAATAGTAAAATAAAGATTATAAATATTATAAGTATTATATTACATTATTATAAAATATTACCAAAATCTGTATAGAGTTTATTCTGTATTTAATTGAATATTTATAAGATATATTGAGTCTTAAAATATAAAGGAAAAATGGTAAAATAAAGATTATAAATATTATATTTCTTGCATAATTAAAATATATTATTTTTTTACAAATTTTTCCTATGTAAAATTTTATTTTAAATTTCCCTGTTCCTAATTTAATATTTAAATATTTTGATGACGTTTTAAAATATAGAAAAATATTCCTTCAAGGCCTTTAAAAAAAGAGAAATATTTATTTTAATTTTCATATCTTAAATATATCTTCTTCTGTATTTCTTTTGGCTATTTAAACCTTGAAATTAACTTTTTTTAATATTTAAGAATTAAGAAATTTATGTAAATATTTTATTAAAAAGTAAATAAATAAATAAATAAAAAAATCACTTTTTCTAATAATTAAGAGTTAAGAAATGTATCTAAATATTTTATTAAGAAGTAAATATAGTGAAAAAATTGTTTTATTAAAAAGAACTTTTTTTTTTATTTTTTTTTGCTATATCTACTACCTAATAAAATATTTTCATACATTTCCTAACTTTTAAATATGAGAAAAAGTTAATTTAAAGGTTTAAAAACCCAAAAGAAACACAAAACGTTCCTTTTTAATTTTGAAATCAGTTCAAGAATTCAATTATCTTTTTTAAACATATTTTTTAGGTTTTAAAAGCAGAAAAAGTAACTTTTTAATATAAATGCTTAAAGGTTTGCTTGATTTTATAATTAAAATGCTTTAATTATACACTTTATTCGTGTAGTAAATAATTAAATTACTTTGTTCAACATTTATTGATTAATTTAATCAATTTGTGAAGTTTTATTTAGTTATAAAATTAATAAATTAATTATTTTCCCCATAATTTGTAAATATTTTTCTTGCTGTGCATTAAGAAACCCCGTTGCAGTGGGCAATGGAATGACCTGAGAGAGCTTTCCGACTCATCGACGGCAACTAAGGACAGGACAGGTTTTTTTTTTGTTGGGGTGAAAAACTCTTTGATTTTCCCAGACACTTTTCGGACGTGCTTTGATGCCCATCGATGGCCAAGAGAGTTTTCGCTCCGCAAATGCAAATCACTTGCCCTTGTCGCTTCATTTGGCCGAGTTTAAGTTTTCGTTGCATACTTATCAGATGCAAAGTAGGAGTAGAAGCACGAGGGGCGTGGCCGCCATGTTTACCACGAACTGAGAGCATCAGGATTGGCGCAGGAGGACATCCTGCAACCCTTTATCCCCCCTCCTCCGTTACAGATGCATAATACATGCAGTTCGAATGGGACTAGAACGAGAGTTCCTATTTGGGAACTCAGTTATCACGTGATTTTTGGGTTGAATTTGAAATAGGGTGTGGTAAATGAGGTCTTAAAATAAAGTTAAATGGTAAGCTTAATAAAGAGATTTAATAGGGGATTTAGTAAGAGATTTGATAGAGGAGTTTAAGATTTAATAGAAGATTTTATAAAAGATTTATTAGAAGATTTTCTAAAAGATTTAAGAGAAGATTTTATAAAAGATTTAAAAGAAGATTTTATAAAAGATTTAATAGTTTGAATGGTAGATTTAGTAAGAAAATTAATAGTAGATCTTTTCGTAGATTTAATAGAAGATTTAATAGGGGATTTAATAAATTTATTATTAGATTTAAAAGAAATTTCAATATAAGATTTAAAAGAAGATTTAAGAGAAGATTTAAGAGAAGATTTAAGAAAAGAGTTAAAAGAAGATCTCAAAGAAGACTTAAGAGCAGAGTTAATAGCAGATTATCCTAATTAATTTAATAACAGATTTATAGAAAAGATTTAATTGTGTATTTAAATTAAGATTTCATAGGATCTTGACTAGAAGATTTATTAAATTAGACTACAGTGGATTATATTAGATTAGATATATTAAATTATATTAGGATTATATTATATTATATTATATTATATTATATTATTAGTGCACTTATTAGCAGATTTTCTAGAAGATTTTATAGAGTAATTACTAGATTTAATAGAAGATTTATTATTAGACTTGATACTGCCATTTATAGTGATAATTTAGTATTTTATTTATTGTTATTATAATTATTTTAGTAATTTTTAGCTAGGAAAAAGCTCTTTATCTCTTAAACTTTTCAAGTAATGTTGTTAAATTTAATCCTTATTTTAAGATAGTTTACTTTATCTTTTAATTTTATCTGGGTTTTCCTTTCTCTATAAGATTTCTCTTTAATATCTCTTTAAAACCCCAACTAGAATTTATTATTCGAATTAGGACTTCCTTATATTTTGGTAATTAGTATTTTATTTATTGTTATTAGAATTATTTTGGTATTATTAATTATTTAAGTATTTATTGTTGTTAAATTTAACCTTGATTTTTAAGATATTTTCCCCTATCCTTTCATTTTATCTGCGTGTTCCTTTCTCTATAAGTAGATTTCCCTTTGAAATATCTTTAAAAACCCCAGCTAGAAACCTTTCCTTTTTTAAGTTTCTATGCTTAACTTTTAAATTTTATAAAGTGTTTCCTTATCCCTCAAATTCTCCTTTATTCTCCTTTAAATTTTCCTTAAAAAAACCCTGCTGCATCCTTTAATTTTTTGTTTTTAATTTTAAAGGGCATTTGTTTGTCGGAGTTTTGCTTTTCATGTTTCATACCTTTAATGGGAACCTACGGGGAGTTATTGTTTGTTGCCTTTCGCTGCACGCTTGTTGGTTTTATTACGCATTGTTGTCATCTCATTCTCATCCCCCCTCTCGACCCTCGACCCTTATACACCTGTCCTGTGTCCTACCCCATCGTTCACCTGGGCGTGTCCCTTACCTTTTTCTCTGCTATTACTGCTGCTGCTGCTGCTGCTGCTGCTGCTGCTGCTGCTGCTGCTGCTCCTCCTGCTGCTCCTGCGCCCCTCTTGTTGTCTCCTCAAAAAAGGTAAGCAATTTTTATTGAGGTCTCGACATTAAAAGCGAAACAAGCACACATAGGGTTAGGATTTCAGTCTGGGAAATAGTTTTTCAACTTTAATTATTCAAAAATACTTTAAAAATATTTTAAATATAGTTACAAGTTTATTATTCTATTATAAATATATTTTTTAAACAGATTTTTCAAATTCAAAAAGGAAAATCAAGTCAAAAAATTTATTCAAAAATATTTAAATTGAGAATTAAATTGATGAACTGAAGTGTAGAAAGTTTTTGCAGGATGCAGGAGCAGCAGGAGGAGCTGGGGGTCATAGTTCATTGCCGCCTGTCGCTTGTTTGCTTCGAAAATCTGCGCATGAGATAAAAAACAACAAAGGGGGGGCAGCATGAACTGGAGAATAAGAGAAAGGGAGCAGGGAAGCAGGGAGAATCGGAGAAGGGAGCAGGTCGCAGGGAGCAGGGAGAAGGGAGCAGCTCGCAGGGAGCAGGGAGAATCGGAGAAGGGAACTGGAAACTGAGAGAATATAGACTAGAGCAGGCAGGGAGAATCGGTTGGGCAGAGAAATAAAGAGAATGCATTTGTCATGACCTCGAAACGGAAACAATTGAAAAAAGCTTTTCCTATCGCGACAACGACAACGAATTCGGTTTGTCGTCGGTTTCGTGGGTCAGCGGGGGTTCCCCACGTTATTTTTTTTGGTTTTGTGTCGGTTTTCTGTTATTTTTTTCTCCATTTTTTTTTTCTTTGTGTTTTGTCAGAGGTTCGGCCCTGTCACAGGGCACCTCAATCTCCGCCCCGACCTCTGACCCCCCCTCGGGCCAGTGTGTAACACACACCAAAAGTGCAGCTGACATAGAAAAACGGCGTTTTTATGTGCACCAACTCTCGCCTCTCTAAAAGTATACATATATATCCTTTTCTATATATTATGTATATATATATATATATTTTCGTATCTGACAAAAAAGGGTGGCTCAATTTTTGGCAATTCTTGCCTTAGAAATTCCCAATAAAAACCAAATAAATCAAAGCTGGAAAATGGGAAAATATGTTGGGTTTTTAGAGAGCAAGTAAAGCTTATTGAAGTTTATTTTGTTTTGCGGGAGAAACTAAATTTAAATTAAAGGAGATTAATATTTGTTAAGGTTTTTAACTAAATCTTAGGGTGAGAAAGAGTACCGAGCATAGAGTGGCTAAAATGTAACAGAAATACCTTTAAAATATCCCCAAAAGGAACTGAAAAAATTATCAAATCTCACTCAAAGTTCACCCGAAAAAAATCACACTCCAAATGCACTCAAAATTCCCCCCAAACAGTTAAAAAAATATTCAAAAAGCATTTAAAATAAACTAAAATTAAAATAGTTAAAATACAGATAACAAAAATCACAATATACATTCGAAATATACACAAAGAGCACTCAAAATTCACAAAATTCTCAAAATTCTCAAAATTTTCGAAATTCTCAAAATTTTCAAAAATCTTAAAATTCTCAAAAATTCTAAAAATTTTAAAATTTTTAAAAATTTTCAAAATTCTCAAAATTTTCAAAATTTTCAAAATTTGCAATATTTTCAAAATTCTCAAAATTCTCAAAATTCTTAAAATTTTCAAAATTTCCAAAATTCTTAAAATTCTTAAAATTCTCAAAATTTTCAAAATTCTTAAAATTCTCAAAATTTTCAAAATTTTCAAATTTCTCAAAAATTCTCAAAATTCTTAAAATTCGCAAAATTCGCAAAACTCGCAAAATTCGCAAAATTCTCAAAATTCTCAAAATTCTCAAAATTTTCAAGATTCTCATAATTCTCAAAATTCACAAAATTCTCAAAATTCTCAAAATTCTCAAAATTTTTAAAATTCTCAAAATTCTCAAAATTTTCAAAATTCTCAAAATACTCAAAATACTCTAGAAATACACTAAAAACATATTCTAAATAAACCCTAACTATTTTTAAAATACAGCAAAAATGCCCTCTGAAAAATATCATCAAAAATAATCACAAAATACACCCAAAACTCAACCAAAATGCACACAAATACACCTTCATTATATCAAAAATAAAACCTTAAAGAAAACATCCAAAGAAAACACTCTAAAATATTTCCAATGTACACTTAAAATATATTCAAAATTCACCCAAAAATACTTCCGAAATATCTCTTTAAATATACCAAAAATACATCAACAAAATGGAGACTTAATAACCCAAAATTAAACGAAAATATAGCCGAAATATAGCCGAAATGGGATATTTTTTTAAATTTATTTTGGAAATACTATTAAAAAGAATTTAAAACGTTTAAGACTTTAAATGTAGATTTATTAACCTAATTAAAATTAACACACCAAGTTTTAGATTCTAAATTAAAGGCTTAATTATTTAATAAATTAAAAATAACTTTGAATACCGTTTAAAAACTTATCAGATAAAAATATAGATTTAAAGTCCTGATATTGTTATCCTTTTCTTTAATTTCATTTCGTTCAAGCTTAAAAACTTTCTTTATAAATTAACAAAAAAATGTATAAGCTAATTAATTTATTAATTTTGTTTTGTAAACAGTTTTTTACATATTTATTACTCAAATGTGGTTTTATTTGAACCGCTTTGAGCCACCCCAAAGTGCCTCAAATACATACCGGACTCACATAGTATATAAAGAGTCGACTCTCTTAGTTGCTATATGAAGTCGCCTGGCCTGTGCTTTTTCTGTTTTTTTTTTCTTTCTTTTTTCTGCACACACACACACACACACACACAATGCACTGGACCATCGTCCGGTGGCAAAAACATTCAACTTACTGCCAAGAAAATGCCCTTTCCCTCTAACATTTTCCGCCTGCCGTTTGTTTGGCATTTGGAACAAAGTAAGTCAGTCGACTGGCCAAAAGGCTCTTTGCTCTGCATTCTCCGGTCTCCGCTCACCGATCTCTCGCTCTGGGCCAGGGTTCCGCCTGTTCGGACTGAGATTTAAACGGGTTAGCCTCCGTCCAAGCAGGTTGACATCCAGCACGCACCGCTGACCCAGGTGGAAATCACAAAATGGGGAGAGAGGAGAGTGATTTAATCCGCATGCCAGGAGTCAGGATGGTTGGAACTCTGCACGGAAAATAATCTTGTTTTTCAATTAGAGCCAAAGCAATTCCTATCGGTGTTTGTCCAGCGGCCATTGGGCCAAGTTACTTCTTTTCCTCCTCGCCCTTCCTTTTGGCAAATCGAGTTTTGTTTGTTGGCCAACGTTAAATGAGTTTCATTATTATTACATGTTTTTTTTTAGTTCACAGGGAAATCGAAAAATTAAGAGAGAGAGAGAGAGTTAAAAATATTTAAAATCCTTTAATTTATCTTTGAGCATTTAAGAGCTTTTTAAATAATTAAATAAACCCTTTAATTTATCTTTGAGCATTTAAGAGCTCTTTAAATAATTATTTAAAATATATTATAATATTTTCCATTGAATTTAATTCACTTTAAATTACAATTTAAGCTTACACAGCTTAAACAGCAAAAGAATAAAGCAAATACGTAAGCAAAACCACTTTATTCAATTATTCATAAACCATATCATTCGATTATAGATACTTATTCATCAAATAAACCCGATTTGATTACATTCTTTGGACTTCCGTTTAAACACAACGCCGGTGTTTGCATTTTGCATTTGGGAAGAGTAAACAAAAAAGATATTTTGGATGGGTTTTCAACTGAGTTGGAAATATAACTGCGTAGGAGGGACCCCCTTTTTTTTGTAAAGCAATAATAAATAAAGTATAATAATAAATAAAAAAAAGAGAAATAGGGGTTCTTTCAATAATTTAAATAAATTTTAAAGCTAGAATAAATAAAGAATAATAATAAGTGAATAATAAATAAATAATAAAGAGATGGGGTTCTTTCAATAATAAATAATAAATAAATTTAATAATAAATAATAAATTTAAGTTTATCTAAAGGAGAGCTTAAAATATATTAATAAAAATTTGAATAAAGGATTTTTTAATTTTAAAAAGATACAGAAAAGTTATATATTTTATATTAAAAATGGATACTTAGTTATTATTATTATTAAGAATGAATTATTATTCATTATCCATCTTTTTTATAATATAGAATTTGTAATTACTTAAAGAAATTAAAATAAATTGCTTAAAATTTATAAGAGACATTTTATTACTAGGAAAAATTGTTTATTTAATGGAAAATTGTCTTTAAATAAATTGTTAATAAGCCTTTTGTTAAAAACATGTTATTACTTGGAAATATTCCAAATACCTAGCATTTTTCTTTAACCTTTTTTGCTATAAATTTATTATATATTAAAATAGAATTTATCATTACCTAAATAATCAATTAAAATTGTTTAAGCTTTGTTATAAAGAGTTTTCAGAGCAAACCCTACATCAAAAATCACTTAAAATTGTTTAAACTTTATTATATCGATTTTTCAGAGCAAACCCTACATATTTCGTTATCCTTTTCTTATTTTACATATTCCCTTCAAGCTTCTCTGTTTATTATCACACTTAATGCATTTTATAGAACAAATATTTATACAATTATGACAAAATTGTTTAAACTTTGTTATGTCGATTTTTTAGAGCAAACCCTACATAAAAAATTACTGAAAAATTGTTTAAACTTTATTATATCGATTTTTCAGAGCAATCCCTACATAATTTTTTATCCTTTTCTTATTTAATATATTCCCTTCCCAAATTGTTAACATATCTTTTGTCAAAAACATTTTATTAATTGGAAACAACCCAAATACCTAGGATTTTCCTTTAACCTTTTAATTTAGAACTTATCATTATTTAAAAAAATCAATTTAAATTGTTTAAACTTTATTATATCGATTTTTCAGAGCAAACCCTACATATTTCTTAATCCTTTTCTTATTTAATATATTCCCTTCAAGCTTCTCTGCTTATTATCACACTTAATGCATTTTATAGAACAAATATTTATACAATTATGATGAATTCCGTTTAGGCCCAAAGCCCTATTAATGCCTCTGAATGGCCCAAAGTGTTATAAGTGTGTGTGATGGTAATATATGAGTGTGTGTGTGTGTGTATGTGTGTGAACCAGTTTTGTGGGGATCTTGAACCCATTTTGGCGCAGCTCCAACTCGAAATTAATTGCGCTCCAACTTCATTATTTTGCATGCCTGAGCATATTTGCTTTGGCGATGCATTTGCACTCCCACTGCCAGCTTTCAGGTTCTAAGCCTTCCATCTCCCAGGCTTCCATTTTCTGTTTTCCATTTCCTCAGGTCTCACAGCTCCTTTTCCACTTTAAAGCCAACGCACTGTGGGACTCATACTCCTTGGGATTCTTTCCTTTTCAGTTTCAGTTTCAGTTTCAGCTTCAGTTTCAGTTTTAGTTAGTTCCTTGGGCCTCTGGGCTGACACCATTTTGCGCATGGTCAATATTTCAAACAGATTAGAGGGGCAACAAAATGCGCCTTAATTGAATGGCTTGCTTGGGCCCGGGACTCGCATCGCAGCTGCTCCGTACAAGACATCCATATTTAATGAGCCTCCGACACGTCGCGACGCATCTCGCATCTCGCAGCCACGTTCCACACTCATCCACAGGAGGCTGGGGAAAAGCGGCATGCCACAGGCTGACTGCCAGCCAGTGAGTCCTGTGTCCCGTGTCCCGTGTCCTGGCTGCCCGATGTGCCTTTCGCTTCCTTCGAGGCACGCACTTCCCATTTAACGTTTATGCGTCCCAGCACTTGAGCATTCATTTATAACGATATACGTTTTGGATTCATCGTGCTGTTCATCGTTTATCTGTATATCGATAACCGATCTGATTTGCAGTTAAATGATTGAGTGAAACTATGCCAGGCTTTGTTGGTAAGAGAGAGACATAATCTGATGCGATTTGTGTGAAAATGTAAATGGAGAAAGGTATGGGATATTTAAGAAAAGCATGATATCGATAAATATTGATGCATTTTAATTTTATTTAATATTTTAGATATATCGAAAAATTGATTTATGTATATGAGTATTTTGATATTATTGTTTATAATTATATTTGTGAAAAATGTTTTGTAATTTAAACAGGGATATTATTTAAGCAAAAAATATTGTTTATTTTGCTATTTTTATTAAATATGAATATAGGCTGTAATATTTTTATTTTTGTTAGTTTTATTTACTAAAAAAAAAAAGTTATAAGTGCATTAACAAATTCTCTCATTGCTCGTTTTCAATATGGATATTATACATACAATATATAACGATTTTTGCCTTACTTTTCTATAATATTTACATAGTTTTTAATACTTTTATATATTACTTTATGTGGTTTTACTTAAAAACATATAGGAAATGGTTTTAAATATTTTCCTAGTGCTTGTTATGGTTAAATATTAAAAACATAATTTTTTATCGATTTTATCTTTAAGTATTAAATAGTTTTTAAAATTTATTTAACGTTTAATAAAAACAAAAGTCCAAATATGTCTGTAAATATGGCTTGTTGTCGATAAATGTGAAAATTATCCATTTAAATCGATTTTAAGATAAGGAAACTTATAGTTAAAAAAATTGATTTAATGTTTTCAAAATATAAATCGAAATATGTCTGTGTAATATTTGATTTATATTGTTTATTTATTTATTTTATTTGTGATTAATACCAAAATGTTAATTTAGATATTTATCGATATTATTTATCGTTCATAAGTTATTAATATTATTTATCGTTTATAATTTATCGATATTATTTATCGTGTACAATTTATCGTTTATTATAAATCTTTTATTATTTATTGCTTCTTCTTTATATTTAAAATAATTCAAAAAATTTATTTCCAACTCTTATTTACATTGATTTATTACTTCTGTAATGTTTTCCTGCCTCTAAAGAAATATTACGCTTATTAAAGTAAATATTACGTATACGCACATCAAGTATACGTAGTTTTGTAATTAATTCTAATCTCTTTGAAACTGAAAAAGTGACTCTGAAACCATTTTGAACTCTCTCTCTCTCTCTATAAAACCATAATAAATCATGTCAAAAGAATAAAACTTGGAAAAATGACAGTAATAGCTTTTGTAGCTTAAAGACCACCAACAAGATGGCAATATTTCACAATGCACACAGAATCCAAAGATGACACGCAGAGAGAGAGAGAGAGAGCTCTGAGTTCAATTTATTCTATGAAAAGGGATCACAAATTTATCAGTTTTCAGTTTTTTTTTTGTGGGAAATTTGTGAGTTTTATGAGAAGAAATTTAGCAATGGCAATCCTAGCATCCTAGAGTCCTTTTTTCGTCGTAGCTCTTTTACAATTCGCAATTGCTGTTATCCCCATAAACTCATTGGGTCGCCTTGGGCATCGTTAGTGGCACCTTGAAGGCGTCACGCACTCAGTTACACCCGCACACACACACTCCTCACACTCCTGAACCTTCTCACACACTCCTGAACCTCCTCACACACTCCTGAACCTCCTCCTGAACACTCCTGAACGAACCTCCTCCCTTCACGCACATATCCTGGCACCCACACACAAACTGCTTTGCCGCGGCGCCTAGTTATACGTAAGCCGAAACATAAATTTCGTTAATCATTGAACTGGAAATTTAATAGCCAAGCCAGGCACACGCACACACCGAACGATAGAGAGAGAGAGAGAGAGAGTTTATATGGTATATGGCATACTTGTACCCTGATGTATTAAGCGGAAGTCCCTCCCCTTCCCTCCCCTTCCCCCTGCATTGCAGTTAAAGTTTCCTCTGGCAAAAATATATATAAAAAAAAAGGAGAAATAATAAAATAAGGCAAGTATAAAAAAAAGGCGAACGAAAACAGAGAAAATTCCATTGCACAGAGCACGTAGCAATTGCTTCGGAATGGACTTAAGTTATGACGGGGACAGAGGGGAGAGAGAGTGTAGGTTAGGTTAGGGGGTAGTGTTTCACTTAAAACTTACGTCAAAATATATAATCAACATTTTGCCAAGAGCAGCAGCAGCAGCAGCAGCAGCTTTGGCCCTTTCTTTTTAGCTGCTGCCCTTCCTTTTTCTCCCCTCCTCTGCTGCTGTCAATGCAATTGTGCTTTTGGGCAAGTTAAAATCTCCATAATTATTTGACCGTTATTATGCGTATAATGCGAGTTTGGCCCAAAGTTGAAAGCCAAATAAAACGGGGGCCCCAAGGCTAGAGAGAACGTAACGTAATGGAGACCTCATCCCCAATCCAATCCAAACCCAATCCTGGCCCCGCCATAGATCAGACCAGATAGCATCTGCACAAAAAAGGGAGTATGGATCCTCCTCCCCTTTCGTGGAGCAAAGTTCTAAAGCCGGGCCAACAAAAGTTTCAAGAATTATTATTATTATTTGGATTTTTATGATTATGGGAATTAGCCGAAACTATCTGCTAAATGCTTAAGCATGTTTTTTTGTAAAATGGCCAAAACAAAAAGCAGAACAGCAGCCGGTTTCAACCATTAATATTCCAAGACAAAGTTTTAAGCATCTAATAATTAAATTTTAGAAGCTAAGCCTTATTCTGGAGAATTTCTATTTAATTTAATTGAAGAAAACTTTCTATAAAAACGGAAATTAAATAATTAAGAAATAGGAAAATATATGTAAATGCAACTTAAATATTAAATGTTAAAATGAAGCCATCTTTATATTTATACTATTTAATTATAGAAAACTTGTTAGAACAACCTTTAATAAGAAAATAAAAAATACATAAATTTAAAAAAATGTCATATGAAAATTAAATGTTAAAGTTAAACCATTTTTAATTAAAGAAAACACAAATATATTTAAAAATATAATATAAATGTTAAATATAGGCCTTATTTTTGAATATTTATATATTATTTAATTAAAGAAAAGTGGCCATAAGAACCTAAAATAAATTATTAACAAATATACAAAATATATGTTAATATTCCCTTTTTTATACAAAATATATACGAAATTATACAAAATATAAATAATATTCCCTTTCATATACAAAAATTAGAGGAACTCTGAGGTTATTTCTTTAATAATATAAATTCAAAATTAAAGCTTTTTTCCTTACAAAAAAATCAAATAATTAGAGAAGCTCTAAAAAAAACAATAAATGGGAAAGTAAGGAGCTTTTTGAATATACATTAATTTATATTTAAATTGTTAAAATTGTTTAAAATAAATCTATAAAATTTTAAAATGAAATAAAACCCCAAAAATAGTAAAAAATAATTGAAAAAACTGAAATAAAATCCCCAGTGTTAAACTTCTGTATTCCTTAGCTTTAGAATTCTAGAAAATAGTAAAAAAAAAAATACATATAAATAAAAAAAAAACAAAGAAACCCCTTCGAATTAATCTTATAAATTCCTTAATTCTACATAAAATATATATCTCTGGCTGCCACGTTTGATGGTTCCCTCATAAAAGTCACGAAAAAATTTAATTAGAGTTGCCTCAAGGCTCTGGAGAAGGAACTCTCGAGTAGGTTCTGGAGGTGAAGCCCAGGTTCCTTCGTCTTTCCAGAAAATGGCCTTTGGTGGAGCAGCAGCAGCAGCAGTTCCAGCGTCAAAACGCTTTAGATTCATATCCGTGGCAGTAAATGGGGCCAGTGCCGCGCAGCTATTAATAATTGTATACTTAACTGCAACTGACTGCGCGAAGGAGCCGAGGCGAGCGTGAGGCCCACGAGAGCCGTTTCAGCTCAAGAGTTCCGATCCGATTCACCATCGCCACTGACGTCTTGGGCCCACTAGCAATTGCCAGAGGGCACTGGGAGAAAAGAGGACGAGCCTTTTCCCATTTCCTTTTAATTTTATTGAATTATTTTATCGATTTAATATCGATATATTTTTTGATATTTCTTTAATCAAAATTTTTTGATAAAAATCTATTATTCTTGGCCATTATTTTATCTATGAATATCAAATTAAAGAAATTCAAGTTTCGAGCATTTTGATATATACTGTTTCTCAATCGATATTTATTGATTTATATTTACAGTATTTTTTTGAATCAATATTTATCGATTTATATTTACAGTATTTTTTAATCGAAATTAATCGATTTATATGTACAGTATTTTTACTTGATATTTATCGATTTATATTTACAGTATTTTTTGAATCGATATTTATCGATTTATATTTACAGTATTTTTAATCGAAATTAATCGATTTATATGTACAGTATTTTTACTCGATATTTATCGATTTATATTTACAGTATTTTTAATCGATATTTATCGATTTATATTTTCAGTATTTTAATCGACTTTTATCGATTTATATTTACAGTATTTGATTGGAATCGATATTAATCAATTTTTATTGTATAGAATATTTTTAAATAAAGAGAAAGCTGCATTTCTAACCAAATATTGTTTCAATATTTTTCTCCCAGTGCTTAATGCTGACCCGACTACCCATCTAAGGACATCGAGCAAGGACGGACAACGGACAGCAGCGGAGGAGCAGGCTGAAACCTGACTCCGGCAGTCAACTGGCGGACCATAAAGCGAACTGCGTTAAATCCGCCAGCCAACAATCGCCGTACCATAGCAGGGAGCTGAAGCAGTTCTACGAGCAGCTTGTACTGCAGTCCAAATGGCCAGGACCTCCTCTTCCTACTACCCTGCTCCTTGCTCCTGTCTTCTCTTTCCATTTTCGGTCCATTGTTGCACAAAGTTTTGTGCCGAGCAGCAGCAGCAGCAGTCCACACCATAAATGCCAAGCACCCATTCAGCCAGGCACTGTGCATAAAAACTCAGAGAAAATAAAATAAAAAAAAGTGAGTAAAGGTAATTGCTTAATAAGCTCTGAAATTTCTCTCAGTGTATGGCAAAATAAGCAATCGTTCGACTGCACTAAACCAAAAATATTATGACTAAAATATGCAGTTCTTTGAGAATTTAAAGATCAAAAGATTATTAAGTTGGGTTCGGGAAAGTTCCTGTAAAAGTTTAAAACTTTAAGTGACATATCTTAAGAAATTTTAGGGGAAATATAGGAATTTTTGTTGTATTTACAAATTATAATAATAAACAAATACATTAAAATGACAGAAAAACTTAGATAATCCTAAGAAACACAAGGAAAATCTGGAAAATATTCATATATAAATTTATGTGGCTCTTAAAATCTTTTCTTTTAAATAGAAAATCTCTTAAAATTACCTAAACTTTTATTTGTTTTAATTTTATATATTTTTGTTTATTTTCTTTTTTTTTTAACTTGAATAATTCTTAAAAAAGAACTCCCTTAACTTCTCCTAAGTGTAATCGCCTTTCGACACTTGACTGGACGACTGTCGGCTGCTTTTGGCATGACTCCGGCTCTACTTAGGCTGCGGGCTGTCTTCTGGTCTCTGGTCTTGTCTTCGACTTCATTTCCACCTCTTTTCCTGGTAACCCAAAAATCCTGAGGCCTTCGCATCCTCCTCAACCCAGTTTTTCGTTCTTTCTATGACTTCCTCTTGTTGTGGCAGTTGTGTCTTATTAGTCTAGCCCCCCTTCCCCCTTTTTTTTTTCGTATACAAAAATCGAATCAGGATCCTGATCCTCCGACCATTCCTTCGAGCTAGGCAAATGGCGGCCATTCAATTTAGTCGTCATAGACAAATGCCAGAAAAAATATCAAGAAAAACAATACAGACATTGCAAATACACACACACACACACACACACACACAGTGGCATACTGGCACACTCGCAAAGCACACACACCCACATAGCTGTGGGCAAATGGTTTAGGTAAACATTGGCACTTGCAAAAATAATTGGTATTATTTATCATAGGTCTCTTAACTAGAAATAATGCAAATTTAAGGGAAATTAAATATATTAGACATAAAAAAGCCTTCAAAATTAAAGTTTTATGAAGTTTAAATGAAGTTTCTTATGATATTTAGACTAGAGTTTGTAGGAATTATTATATAAATTTAAATTAAAGACTTTTAAAAATGAAATATAGATATTTTTAATATTATTTTTACGATATCTTTTAGGGATATTAAATATATAAAATACTGGACTGTGTTTTGCAGGTAATATTATTTAATACATATAACAGAAAATAAATATAAATATAACAGAAAATATAACAGATATACCACTGTTATATTTTCTTAAACTTATAATTTTCAGTAAGCTTACAGAATTTTCTGAAGATGTTGGACTGTGTGTTTTGCAGGTAATACTATTTAATAAATATAACATATAATAAATATAAATATAGCAGAAAATATAACAGATTTACCACTGTTATATTTTCTTAAAAATATAATTCTTAGTAAGCATACAGAATTTTCCTAAGATATTGGAGTGTGTTTTACAAGTAATATTAATTAATAAATATGTATAAATTTTATAAAATTTAAATTATAGCCTAAATTTAGTAGCTTAAAGAATTATTCCCTTTAAGATTTTTTTGCCTATATATTTTAGTTAATATTTAGTTTTTTTGTACGTTCTTCATCCTCTTTTTTGCAGGATGATGAGAAAAAGGATGCGGATATGAAGCGGCTGGAAAATCAGAAGCGGAACGAAACAACAACGTCTCTTCCTCTACGTATTTGTGGAGCACTCCATGTGCTCCGAGTGTGTGTGTGTGTGTGTGTGTGTGTGTGTGTGTATATTCAGTTAGTTAGTTATATACAAATATGTGAACAAGAGGAGGGTACACATGGGCATGGGGCTTCGGTTAGTTAGTCGCAGCGACTAACTCGCAACGGTCATTCACTTGGGTAAAGCAGAGGGTATCCTGGTGAGTGAGATGAGTAAGGATTTCCTGGAAACAACTTGAATTTTGGTCAAACAATCGATGAAATGTGATAAAGAGTTGCTTAAATATTGATGAAACCTAAAGAAACTTGATCAAACTCTGACATTAAATCCACTTTTGTGGTGTAACAACACATTAAGGTTCTAGTTTCACACTGGAAATCCCATTTGTCTCATTTTCCCTTTAACTAGAGTCCTAGTCTAACCATTTCTTATTTTTTTCCTAAGCATTTTCCATTTTTCCAGCCATTTCCCCACATCCCCAAGCTGTAAACACTTTCAATTTAATCAGGGAATCGTTTATCATGCTGGGGCTCCTTGAGACATTCGGATTTTTGGGCCATCGATTGGCGAACGAAGCGAACGAACTTTAAGCCGAAATCACTTTAGGGATTTTTGAAGACACAATTTGAGACATGAGTGTATCCTTTTGGGAAAAACGTGTGTGTGTGTTTGAGTCCTTTGATTTAATCTTTAAGCTGACCGGAAAAATTTGCATTCTCTTCTATGGTTTTTGTGGTTTTTCTTTTAGAGATATTTAATTTAAATTTGTATTCTCTAGACTCGTTTCGGTGTCCAGTTAGGAGTTGCTATTGGTATTCCTGTTGCTGATAGTCCTGCTTCTACTTCTGCTCCTTTTTCCTACTCCTCCTGCTGCTCTTGTTTCTTTCTCCTACTCCTCCTGTTGCTCCTTTCTCCTACTCCTTCTCCTACTTCTCCTGCTGCTCCTTTTTGGCCATTTTAAGCAGCTTATAAATTTCGTTGCCTTGAGGAAAAAGTTTTCTACTGAAAATGACTTGAACTTCAAGTTCAACCGAATGCAATTTATACATTGGATCTTTGCCCCGACACTCGATATCTGTTTCTATATAGAATTTCCCTTGATTGGTTTTTTTACCTGGAATTTTTTGTTGAATATATAAAAATATATAAAATAAAATGTAGCCTGACGAGTTTCATTTCATTTAGTTTGTGTTAAAAGTGAATTAAAAGCCCCAGCACGACGCTTTTCGCTGTTTTTTCGCTGTTTTTTGCTGTTTGCTTTGACATTTGGCGCCACTAAGTGAATTCCAGGGGCTATACACACACACATACACCCAGAAACACCCACAATTTGGCATCGCCAGGACAACGTAATTCATATTCATAATGCCGTCCATTGTTTAATAATAATAATAATATCTCGCAGCGCCACTGCTCTGTCATCATTTTTTTTTTGCCAGCATATTTTTTAGGTTTTATTTTGAACTTCTAGTTATTTTAATTTCTGCGTGTGTTTTTCTCCCCGCCCCGCCCACATTTAATTCGATTCAACCGCCGCCCCCCCACTTCATTTGCTTTTCAAATTTAACTTTCATTGTGAAGAGGAGACAGAGACAGAGAGAGAGACAGAGTGAGAGAGAGGTACGTCGCTTCCTGTGGCTTTTTGACTTTATTAAAACTAATTTTATTTTTATCTTTTCGTTTTGTGATACATTTTTTCTATTCAAGCTTTGAGTTGTTCTCTCTTTTTTTTGAGGTCCTGCCACTGTAACTGCTAGTTGCCAGGCTTTCTTTCTTTCTTTCTTTCTTTTTTTTTACGGCCCTGGCTTTATAGGCCAGAAATGCACGAAATAATTTTCATAATAAAAGCAAAACAAAAGCAAAATGAAGCGACCGTATAAAAACAAAGCACAAGATAGAGAGTAGCGCAAAAAGGACGATGGACGATGAACGAAGAGCGAGGACAGAGCAGGCCAGGAAGTGCGGCATTCCAGCGAACAGGCAGAAACGGAAAAGGAGCAGCAACAGCAGTCCAGTGGTAAGTTCATGGCTAAGCAAACTGCGCTTACTTAGGCCATGATAAAAATTCACAATAAAAAAAACAGACTTTTTCACTTTTTATCATATTAAAGGAAATATTCAGTAAGGGATCCCAAGTCTTTGTATTTATAATATTTACAATTTGAAATCAAGGAGGATCAGAAAACCGCTTACTTACGAAAGAAATTTAAAAAAAACCTTTGCTTCATTGAAATTAAAAGGAATTTGATAATATTTTATATAAAATATTAAATTTAAACAAAAATATTGCAAAATAATACAAAAAATATTATAAAAAGAAAAGGTACAGTTGCTGCACAAGTAAAA
This sequence comes from Drosophila truncata, assembly GCA_008042515.1. Classification (NCBI taxonomy): domain Eukaryota; kingdom Metazoa; phylum Arthropoda; class Insecta; order Diptera; family Drosophilidae; genus Drosophila; species Drosophila truncata. The sequence goes on along the minus strand of VNJQ01001436.1, from coordinate 138,143 downwards.
AAAGACAAAGCAGTTGGTAGAGTGAAGTACAGTTGTGCTTGCACTGCTTACTTTTGAATACATTTTCTTACAAACTGGATTTTACTCTCGTTATACTTTAAAGAAGGTTTACTAAATCGTTACTAACTTGTACAATTTTTTGTTGATTTTTTAAAGAAGAAAATTTGATTGATAAACAAATTTTTATGAAAATTTTCAGATAACCAATCTTTTAAAAATAAAGTAATATTTTAATTGTATTCAGAATTTAATGACATTTAATTAGTTTTCAGAAAAAAATAAAATTTTAAACAAGAAGAAAAACTAAACAAAAAAGTTTAATTGCCAAATTAAGTAAAAAATAAAGGTATCTGTTTAAAGTACAGTTGTGTATGCACTAATTACTGTTATACTGTTCTACCCTAGTACAGTTTTTTCTGAACTGCTTGCTGTTATACTTTTTTTTTATTCTATAAACACTTTTCCCTTTTAAAACATTAAAGAACATACAATTTCACAGCTTCTAAACTCTCACTAAATCGATTATGAGGTTTAGTAGGAAGCCAGCACAAAAAATATTCCCCTGCATTATTTGCTGGAAAAACCAGCTTACAGCTCACACAAAAAAAAAGAAAAAAATTAAAGGGAAAACCCAACAAATATGCAGACACCGCGGCGGCATCATGAGCGGATTTTGGTGGCTATATGCTGGTCATTCCATTTTGTGGTACCCTGTAAATGGCCCGAAAATGTATTGCGGCGTTTTATTTGCATACTTTTGTGGCCGCACACAAAATGATTTAAAATGATAATTCAGAGGGAGAGTCCATAGGACTAGGCTCGAGCCTACATATATAGAAATATATATATATTATATGGTATATTCTATGCCCGCTCTCATTGCTATCCCGGCCGGCGTGTAATTTTGCTTTTTCGTAATTTCAATTAAAATTATTCCACGAGTCCCGGCCGCAGATGGGAAGCTTTTGGGTTATTCGCAGGAGACAGCGGGGAAAGTGAAAGAGAAAATGGAGAAAGGGAGAAAGAAGAGATAGGGGAAAACGCTGGGAAGAGGCTGAAAAAATATTTCTAGCTGCCGAGAAGGGAGAAAGAGCAAACAATCGAGAGGCAAGTTTACAGCTACATAAGTAATACGCACTCGCCTAATGGGCTGCTGTTTCTTCTCCCGCTTCTGCTCCTGCTGCTCCTTTTTCTTCTTGTTGTTGTTTTTTTTTTTACCCAAGCAGAAGCCATGGACAACCCTACCGTCCTACCAGTCCCCCGACCCCGAACCCGCCTCTTTGGCTGGGCACCGCCCCCTTGACAGTCCATCAGCCGTCGTCGTCCCAGAGCGCCATTACCGCAAAAACTTTAACGCTGAGTTGTTAGTAAAGGACACTGAGAGAAATAAGGGTTAAAAGTTAAAGCAAAATTAGCAGAAAAATTGTAGAAACAAAAATATATATAAAATATATATAAAATATATTTAAAATATTTACTTTTGCTTTTATTTTTACCTTTAAAATATTTTAAAAACTCATAAGGAGCTAACTTGAGCTTATTTCAATTTAAAATAAATTTAATAATTTAGAAATAAGGTAAAAATTATATTTTTTTGAATTTAGATCTTTAAATTTAGATTGCAATATAAAAACAATTAATTTTTATAATAATAATAATAATTTAATTATTAAAAACTTACAAAAATGCTGAAAAAGAGCTACTTTCAATTATAATTATAATTATGGGATTAAAATAAGCTAAAAACCATATTTATTCGCCTTTAAATAAATGATTTTATTCTAAAAAAAATTAATATTAATTTTTAAACAATAAGAAAACATTACAAAAAAATACCTTCAGAAATACAAACAAAAATCATAATTCTGGCAAGTGAAAAATGATTTTATTATAAAAAAAAATTAATATTAATTTTTTAACAATAGAAAACAAAGAAAAACAAACAAAAATCATAATTCTAGCAAGTGAAAAATAATTTTATTATATAAAAAAAATTTAATATACATTTTTTAACAATAAGAAAATATTAAAAAAAAAATACCTTCAAAAATGCAAAAAAAAAATCGTAATTCCAGCAAGAGAAAAATCTCAGCATTTAAACTTGAACACTTATTAGTATGAAATTTTGTTTATTTTTAAGCTGATAAATCAAAAAATTAATAAATAAATAAATAAATTTTCTTATAATTTATTTAATAAAATAAAATATAAAAAATATATCAAAATTTCAACCCTTTTTTTCTCTCTCTGCCCACAAAGGAAGCAAGGCAAAGGCAGCGACAGAAGCTGAAGCAGCAGCAAACGAACTTAGAAACACAAACACGCGCCGCACAAACACAGACACACTTGCACGCACACAATGCCGTATTTACACACACACACATACACACACACACACACACTGAGTGGAGAAGGAGATACAAGCGCATACATTGATGCTTACAATTGTAATGTCCGTGCAAGCAGAAATGGCAAAGGGACAAAGGGAAAAGGGCAGCCAGGCAGCCAGGCAGTCAGGCAGCCAGGCTAGGGGTTAAGGGACCCCAAAAGGCAGCTGCGAACAAGGACTAAGGACCAAGACAACTCGGATCATCGCAGCTCATCCTACCGTCTACCGTTGCGAGTGGGAAATCTGAAAGCGAAACCGAGACCAAGAACCGAAACCAAAGTCAAGAAAGTCAACTTGCCTGGGAGCTTGAAAGTTAAGGAAAAGGATCTAAAAGGACACAAAGATCGGTGGTATTTTCTAGAAATAATATGATAAATAAACAATAAAAGTTTCATTGAAAAATAACTAAAATAAATCATAAATGTAAGAGCCTTAAATCTTGATTTTATTTTTATGAAAAGTCAAAGTTTAAGTCTCCGGAAAACTAGATCATCAATCATTATTATAGCTCCGATTAGCTGTTTATGTTTGAAGTTTTAATGTGCTGAGAAAGACATAAAACCAATGGTAAATGCGAATGTCAACATTGCGTATGAGTAATATACTTCAAATTGTGCGTATGAGTAATATCACTCATACGCAGTGTGTGGTTTGAAGGCTTTATTTTTAAAGAGTTGTATTTTGATAAATAAAAGCAATAAGTAAAAAAAAAGTAAGCAGAAATTGTAGAAATATTATAATATATATAATAAAAAAATTTCATAATAAACAAACTTTATAAAAATAATAAAATTAAGAAGGCTTTATTTTTAAAGAGTTGTATTTTGCGAAATAAAAGTAATAAGTAAAAAAATAGTAAACAGAAATTGTAGAAATATTATAATATAAATAATACAAAAATTTCATAATAATAAAACAAACTTTATAAAAAAAATAAAATTAAACCTAAGAAATTGGAACCAAAGTTGAAATTAACTCTTGAAACTTATATTAAACCAAGTAATATTAGTCTACTTTCTACCTTCCCAAGAGCAGCCTTTCTGAGTCTGGCTTAGAGCCAGGACTTTGAGCTGCAAAGGAGAAAAAGAGAGAGCAAGAGAGAGAGCAAGAGAGAGCACCTTAAAACCCACCACAGTCACAGCAAAGCTTCCACTCATTGCTCCTGTGAGGCTGCACACTCACAGGACACACACTCAACGACAGGACTCACTCACTCACTCTCGCTTGCTTGCCGAGTGCCATTTTTGGCATCGTTTTGTGGTACCTCGTGCCCATGTCCTTTATTCCTTTTCCTTGCTCGTCGGCTCATCTCATCTGCCTGCCTTGCCTGTTGGCTTTGTGCGAGGCAAACTCTTCCATTTGATTTCTTTAGGGGGCTTGCTTGGTCTTTTTTTAGCCTGGCGTCGCTTTGCCTTCGCCAAAAAAGAACCGGAAAGTGGGTCAGTTTCTTCGCTGAGTCGGATTCCGTCCGTGGATTCTGCAGCTGAGACTGCAGAACCGTGTGTCCTGAGACAGGAGACTGGCGACAGGCGACAGGCGGCAGGAGGTAGGCAAAGGAGGCTGAAACTCAAGCCGCCGTAGACTGAGACTGAGTCCGAAGCTGTCTGTTGTTCTTGTTAAATAAACCATGCTGGGCGCAGAGATATATGCCAGTGCGTTGGTAAAATTACACAGTGCAAAATGTTAAAATAATACGCACTTAGGGTGCAGTGAGAGAAAAAATTTGTAGAATTTAAAGAATATAAAATATAAGAATTTTTAAAAATATTTCGAGAGGATTTTGTGGCTATTTTCATAGAATTGTAAATGTTTAAAGTTGGGTTTCATTGAAAAACATATTAAAATTTTAATAAAACCTTTAAAGATTAATAAAACCTTTAAGATTAATGTTCAAATTTTATTTTCCGATTTTAAAAGCTGTACCCTTAAGTTTCAAGTGTATTTAAATATTATTAAACTTAACATATTTATTTTAAAAATATAATCTTTCTGCTTTTATTTATTTGAAGCTTTTGAATTTATTTTAAAAATGCATTTATTGTTTTAAACTTGAAATTTACACATTTGGAAGATTTTATGGGAAAAATTTAGCAGAAAAACAATTAAAAATTAGGAAAATGTTATCTCTAAAATAATTTCAAGTACTTTTTTGATTTTTTCCTGTATTTTCCTAATTTTTATCATTTTAATTTTGCATTTGACATTAAAAAATGAAGAAAATTTAATTTCTGAGGAGTTTTTATTTACTTTTAAGATCTTTTTCTGTATCCCAAAATGATTTCATTTATTTGTGGGATCTTCATATATTTTTTTTAAACGAATTTATAGTTTTTAACTTTAAATTAACAGATTTTACAAGCTTTATTAGTGAAATTCTGCAGAAAAACAACTAAAGATGAAGAACATAAAATTCATGTTTTATTTTCATTTACTTTTTCTTCCATTTTCCTTCAAAATTTTCTTAAATTTTGATATCTTAACTAATTCCCATTATTTTAAACTATAAATTTACAGAATTTCAAGCTTTTATTCTAAAAATGTAGCAGGAAATATTTAAAAAATAAAAAATGTAATCTTTAAGATGTTTTGATTAGTTGAAAAATTCTTTCCTAGTGATTTTATTTACTTTTAATATCTTAACTTATTTTTAAGGAAGGAATTAAGAATTTTAAGATTGAAAATTCAATAAACTTGAGGGTAAGTTTTTACAACTCATCAAGAAAATAAATTAGGATGAAGTCTTTACATATTAAAAGCTTAAATTTATTATTTTAAATGCATTGCTTGGATTTTAAATGAATTTTTATTTATATTTTAGCTCCTACCCTCTTTTGATCTTATTTTTAAATAGATTTCAAAACGTAAGGCTTGAAATCTTATAGAAATTTAAATTTTAATCTTGAAAATTCACTAAATAAATTATTTAAACATTATTTTCTATTTCCTTCTTTTTGTATATTAAAACTACTCTCCCTTTTCTCGCCCTGTGCCTTTATATGCCATCCGAGGCCGGCTGCTCTTGTCTATTAAAAAAATAAAACCAGGTATTTTGATGGACATATAAACTAAAAAAGGTTAAAATACGAATGACTTGACCTTGTCTTTGTCTTTCTATTTTTATACCCTTGCAGGGTATTATAATTTCAGTCACAAGTTTGCAACGCAGTGAAGGAGACATATTCGACCCTATAAAGTATATATATTCTTCATCAGCATCAACAGCGGAGTCAATCTAGCCATGTCCGTCTGTCCGTCCGTCTGTCCTTCTGTCCGTCCGTCTGTCCGTCCGTCTGTCCTTCTGTCCTTCTGTCTTTCTGTCCGTCTGTCCTTCTGTCTGTCTGTCCTTCTGTCCGTCAGTCTGTCTGTCCTTCTGTCCGTCTGTCCGTCTGTCCTTCTGTCCTTCTGTCCTTCTGTCCTTCTGTCCTTCTGTCCTTCTGTCCTTCTGTCCTTCTGTCCTTCTGTCCTTCTGTCCTTCTGTCCGTCCGTCTGTCCTTTTGTCCGTCCGTCTGTCCTTCTGTCCGTCTGTCTGTCCGTCCGTCTGTCCGTCCGTCTGTCCGTCCGTCTGTTTGCCTGCCTGTCTGTTTGTTTGTTTGTCCGTCTGTTTGTCCGTCCGTCTCTCCGATTATACGCAAACTAGTCCCTCAGTTTTGAAGCTATGTGAATGAAACTTTGCAGTTAGTCTTCTTTATGGTCTCACTCCTACATAAGTCGGAACGGGCCGGATCGGACGACTATATCATATAGCTGCCATAGGAACGATCCAAACAAATTTTTAAATTGTTGAAAAAAACTTATAACTTTGGCAGTTTTCAACATATAATCACCAAATTTGATATTTGACCATTTATTATAATTCCAGAATTTCATATTAAATTTCATCAAAATCGGCCGACTATATCTTATAGCTGCCATAGGAACAATCAGGGAAATATTAAAAAAATTCATAACTTCGCTGTTTCTCAACATATTTTCATCAAATTTGGGATTTGACCACTTATTATTATTTCGTTTTTAATTTCAAGAACATCGGACTACTATATCTCATAGTTGCCATAGGAACAAGCTCAGGAAATACTAGAAAAAATCATAACTCGGTTATTTCTCAACATATTTTCATGAAATTTGAAATGCGACTTTTTATAATTATTTCAGAATTTTCGTTTTTTATTACATAGCTCAATTATAATCTGCAAGGGTATATAAACTTCGGCGAGCCGAAGTTAGCTTCCCTTTTTGTTGTATTTGTATTTAAATAATATTAAGAATTACAGATCAAAAGCTGTCAGATTAGTGAGCTGTAAGCCCGTGAATATATTGCCTGAAAATATAAATTGAGAGCCACATGGCTAAGGCTATAATGTGCCAGACTGTAACTGTAACTCGTCCTGATGCTGCGCTGTCAGCTGGTGCCTCTCCTGCTTAAACCTGCTGCTACCCAACCTGCTCCTACTCCTCCTCATCCCCACTGAGAGCTTCTTCCACTTGAACTTCTTCATCATCTTCATCTTCATCGTCTTGAATTTTGCGTAGTTATTTTGGCAAGTGCAAACGAGCAATTTGAAGTGCTTAAATATTTGATATTGGTTTTGCTTTGGCACAGCACAGCTCCTCACCAGCTCCTGCTCCTGTTACTCCTGTGGAAACCACTTTCCCCAGCTTCCCCCACAACCTTAATGCCACCTCCTTCTCCTCCTTCTATGTAGCTTCTGTGCAACAATTTAATGAAATTGTTGAATCATCTACGAGCAAAGCAAATGCATCTCAGAACTCTGGGAAACGGTTATGGAATTAGGAAAGGAGTCTGGGATAAATTTCAAATAAATTAATTTACGCCTTGCCTTGCCTGGCGCCACCCCATAATTACAACGTTTTTGGGATCTGCAATGTAATCTATATGCAAACGATTTCAAATTCGAATTACTCGGTTTCTGGGTAAATTTTGTAATGCCAAAATCAATTAGATAATTGTTTGCACTTGTGTGCACACACACACGCAGATGTGTGTGTGTGTGTGGGTGCTTAGTGTAATTGTTAAATTATCGAATGTGAAGGATTCAATTCGCAGGCAGCAGCAGCAGCAGCAGCAGCATCGTCCAGTTCACTCGAATGCCTCGAATCCTGGAGAATCCATGGATTCAAGTCCTTGCAGATTCCAACCTCTTCTCTCTCCTTCCCTTGGCAGCAGATTAAAGGGGCAATAAATAGGCATTAAGTGGGGCAGACAAGTATCAGGGAAAAGGGAGCTAAGGGCAAGGCAGGAGCCAGCAGGCAGGAGTCAGGATCTGGAGCAAGCAGACATCAGACAGCGGCGAGGAGCCACAAAGAAATGTAAGTAAGTCGCATGGAAATGCTTGCTTTTCTTTTTTTGTATTTTGCAATTTGTTGTGGTTTGATGCCGATGCGAGGCATTCTCTTAAAAGCACTTGAAAAAATTTACTTTAATTGATATTTAAATATTTATATTTACTTTATAGGTGGAATATATTTAATTAAAAAGGAAAAGATTATATAAATAAATATATTAAACCCATAAAACGAGTATTTTATATTTATATTGTATTTAAAAACTATTTAAATATGATTTTCTCTTTAATTTAATATAGAAAACTGTTTTAAATTTAATAAAAAAATATACAAATTATAAAATTAAGTTTTTTAATTACTTTTAAGTCTATTGAACAACTTTCTTCCTAAATTCATATAGAAATTATCACAGAAAACTGATTTATAATTTTAAAGACAATATGAAAAGAAGGCAATACATTTTTTAAATAATATTAAACTATATTGAATGAATTTCTTTTTTAATTAATGAGCGAATAATCACAGAAAACTGTTTTATAATTTAATATATAACAGAAAAATGAAGGAACTTAATTTTTCTATCTAATTTTAGGCCTGCTAAATGATTTTTCTTTTAAATTAATTAGGAAAACACCACAAAAAAATTAATTAATTAATAATTAAATTTTTAACAACTTTTAAGTCTCAAAAAACATTTTATACGTATATAATTAATACATTATACCAGAAAACTATTTTATAATTTAAAATAAAGAAATTCGAATTTTTAAATAATTTCAAGTCTTTAAATTGTGGTTATTTTTGTTGAATTAATTAGGGATTTGTAAAAGAAAATGAATTATTAATAGAAAATATATTATTAACACAAAATAAAATATAAATTAAAGAATTAAACCATTAAAGTATTTTTAAGTCTCTTAAATAATTTTCTTTTTAAATTTAAAGAGGAAAATATCATGAAAAACTTTGAAACCTTAATAATAAATAGTTTTTAGGTATAAAAAAGTGAACTATTCATTAATGAATGAATGAAATGAACTTTCATTAATTTACGAGCTCGTTTATTTTTTGCCCAGTGTGACCAGCTGCCGATATGCTTCCTGGCCAGGAATCAAGACCATTTGAAGGAACAGGAGTCAGGGAGTTAGGCTACCAGGAATCAGGGAGTTGCAAGAAGAAATCAGGGAACCCGAGAGTCGAAGGACGAAGGGAATCAGAGGCCAAGACAAAGATGAGTACGCGGATGAAGACACAGCATCAGCAGACGAAAGATTGTGGCATCCTTCAAGTGGATTGCTGCTAGACAAGCTGAAATGAAAGGCCAACCCAAAAGGGGGGCTGTGGGTGATGCTTAAAAGGGGGAGAAGCCTGCTCCTGCCTACTGAAGGCCATATGCCAGGGAAGGGAACAAGGAGAAGGAGACAGGAGCAAGAGGAGGAACAGGGAGAGAAGAAGGAGCAGTAACAGGAGCAAGAGCAGGAAGATGGAGAGAAGAAGGAGCAGTAACAGGAACGGGAGCAGGGACAGAAGAAGGAGCAGTAACAGGAACAGGAGCAGCACTAAGAGGAGTCAGAGCAGAAGCAGAAGGAGTACCAGGAGAACCATCAGGAGCAGCCTTGGCTTGCGATGGCGATAAGCGCTGTAAAGTTGAAGAAGCAACCGTAAAGAAGTTCATCCCAGATACAATGAAAAGCGAACAAGGATGGGCCAGGAAAATGAGAGGGGGACTAAAGAAAGAAAGAGCAGGCGGAAAAGGGGGTCACACTGAAAAAAGGGGTTAAGGGAAGGGCAGAAGGCAGAAGGGACTTAAAGTAAGACATTTTATATGAGAAACGAATTAAAATGGAATGAAGGAAACTATCAGCGATGAAGGAGCGCAGATTAAAGACCAGGAAGCCAGAGGGGAAGGCAGGCAGGCAGGCAGGAAAACTCATCCAAAGATGAAGAAGAAGAAGAATACCAGAGAGAAAGAGATAGCAAGAGGCCAGAGTCAGGGCGTGAAAGAGACGGGCAATAAATATAGATAAATGGAATAGATAAGACAGATTACAGATGAAATTTATGTTTGTGTGGGTGGGAGAAAGAAAATATATAAAAAAAAGAAAAAGAAAACCCAGGAAAATCCAAGCAAATAAGAGCAAGGAGCAAGGAGACAAGGGAAAGCAACCTGGGGAAATTAACCGGAAAAGCAAAAGAAAAACCCAAAGAAATGCAAAGGTGCAAATACTCAAAAAAGACACAAAAAAAGAAAACAAAAGAAAGCGATTAAAAGTTAAGGAAATAAGACGGGGAGATAAGAAAACAGGATGCAGGATGCAGGATAGCGCCGGCAAGCGGAAGATAAGAGAGTTAAGATGACAGGCGGACAAAGCGCAAAAGGAGAAGGAAATTAACCCGCAAAAGAAAGCTGCAAGGAATGCAATTAAATAGGTAACAAAAAAAGGAGACAAATAAAAAAGAGACAACAAAGAAAAAGAGAAATAAAGAAAGGGGGAAAACAGAAAAAAAAGAAACAAAGAAAGGGGGAAAAACAGAAAAAAGAAACTTAAAAAAATTATCATGAGAAAAAAGCAAACAAAAAAGAAAAGAGAAAGCAAGAAAAACAAAGACAGGAGAAAAAAGAAAAGAAACTAAAAGAAAAAAAATAAAAGAAAACCAAAAAAAGAAAAGAATTTAAAAGAAAAAATTTTAAAAATGCAAAAAAAAAAAGAAACTAAAAGACAAAATTAAAGGAAACCCCAAAAATTAAAAGAAACTAAAAGAAAACATTAAAAGAAAAGAAAAGTAAAAAATAGAAAAACAAAAAAAAAAAATCTAACTAAAAACAGCAAGAGGAAAAAATAAAAAGGAACTAAAAGTAAGAAAAAAAAGATAAGAAAAGCAACAAAAAAGATAAAAGAAGCAACAACAATTAAAGGTTAATTAAAAATAATAAATAAAAAGCAACAAATTAACGGAGAAGCAATAAAAATTAAAGACAAAATAAAGAAAATATAAAAAAAGAAAAGAAATTAAAGACAAAGTCAAGAAAATAAAAAAAAAGAAAAGAAATTAAAGACGAAGTCAAGAAAATAAAAAAAAAAGAAAAGAAATTAAAAGAAAATTATAAATAAAGAAAAATAAATTGATAAGAAAAAGATAAACAAAGAGAAAAAAAATTTCAAGAGGCACAAATTTCCACAAAGTCCAGGGAAAATAATTGAGAAAGGGGATAAAAGGGGAGTCCCCCATAAAAAAGAAACACCAAAAGATGTGAAGAAAACCCACAACAATATTGCATTATTCATATTATTTTTTTTTCTTAACGACAAAAAGCCTTCTGATCATTGCTTCATTTTCTTTCTTTGATATTTTTTCTTATTTCTTGCCAAAGAAAATGCAGAAAATACATTTAAGCCAACACGAAAGATGATTAAAAGTCTGCCAAAGGCCTGCCAAAGAGAGAAATATGCTTCAACTGGGGCACCAAAAAAAAAGAACAAAGAAGAAAATAAAGAAGAAAAAATATTGAAAAAGAAAGAGGAAAATTTACAAAAAAAAAAGATATATTTAAGACGAATTTCGAAGAGCTTGCGGCATATCAGAGCAGAGAAAAGTCGAAGCACTTGAAGCAGTTTTTGAATTCTCGGAATAAAGATGAGAAAAGCGAAGAAACGGGTGAAAAGTTAATGGCAATCGCTAGGAATTCAGCTTTCTCTATAATATATCTCTATATCTTTCCCTCTCTCTCTCTCTTTCTCTCATTCTCTCTTTCTCTCTCACTTTCTCTAGAATTCTCTCTTTTTTTCCCTTTTCTCCCTTGGCAACTCAACTCACTTTTGTTGCCCCAAAAGAATTTGCTCATTAGAACTTGGCGCAGCTGGCAAACTTTTGTCAAATAGCACACAGCCTATCCTCGGGATGCCACGCCTCCTCCTGCTTCTCCTCCTTCTCCTGGTTTTCTCTGGACCAGCATCAGCATCCCCCCTCCCTTTGTGTTTAGTCCCTGCCCTCGGACTTGGCCATGTTCCGTGTTAGTTAGCAAAAGGAGAAGTGAAGAGCATCGCACAATTGCATGTTGACTACCATAAAACTCATCGCGATGCATGCCACAACCAACCCACACACACACACACTCACACACACACAAACTTGCCTACACACACACACACACGCACGCATACTTGCTAAGAGTTCAATAAACAGCTAAGGTCAATTAAATAGGGACAGGAAATTATAATTTAATTATAGGTAATGCAGAAATTTACTAAAATTAATATAAAAACCCTGAAAACCTGTATTTTATGTTTATCTTCAAAGAAAATTTGAAAATTTATATATTTTATATTAAATTTTTAATTAAATTGATCAAAACTTTGATATTTTTATTTAAAACAAAATAAAGCTGCTTAATATAAATATTTTTCAGATAAATATTCATTAAAGTCAGCATTATTGACTTTAAGTTTAGCAAATCATTTAGAATTATATTTTATAGGCAAAAATATAATATATTTATATGTTTTATAGATATTCTTAATATTTTTAATATTTTATATGTTTTGAATATATTTTTAAATTTTATAATATTATAATATTATAATAATATAATATGTTTATATGTTTTGTAGATATTCCTAATATTTTATGTTTATAAAAATAATTTTTAAAATTTTGTACAGGCTTAATTTTGTTTAATTTGTTCTATTTTGAAATGTTCTTCAAAGTCTTTACATTCCTTATACATTTTCTATATTCTTAATTATATTCTTTCAATATTTTTTTTATATTCTAAATTAGATTCTTTAAATATTCCTTATATAATAATATTTTTTACACTCTTTTTCTTCACTACATTCTTTGTATTCCCTCTCATTTCCTGTATTATATTTTTATTTACCTAACAATTTGAATACTTCCTTTAAAATTGAAAAACCTGCAACATTTTAATTTAATACTTTCTCCCTCTCTTACTTTCTATATTCTCTCTCAAGCCTTCTTTCTCTTTAAAATAAAATAGAAAACTAAATAAAACTTGTTGCTGCGGTCTTAAATTTAATTTTAATTTGCTCTTCGTGCAGATATATACTATATGCATATATATATATATGCGAGGCATCTATTATTTTGACCGCATCAGTGCAGCATCCAGCAAGCACTCCAGTGCCAAGCAGCCCCAATCTCCCTCCCTTTCCCCATTCTATTCCCCCCTCACCGAACTATGTGGTTGGGAGAAGTGTGCGCCAAGCATGTGGAACAAAACGCAAAAGTTGAGCAAACTTTTGCGGCGATCTCCGAAGGCAGCAATGGAATGAAAGCGCGAATAGCTTGAATGCCCCGACCATGAGATACCCGGTCTCCACTATGCTGTATTTGCAGCAAAATGTATAGCATACTTAGAAGGGCCCCCTCCCCCCCTTCTGGGCTTAAGAAAGAGCTGGGAATATGTATTAAATGTTTGGGAAATTAAGAGCTAAGATCAGACTGCTGTTTAATATATTGTTACTTTATTATTTTTAATTTTTAAAGGGAAATAAATTAGTAACTATTAGAAATAAAATTGAAAAAAAAATATTTCCCAAATTTCAAGCTTTTTTCTTAAAATTACCATAGTAAATTTTTATTCTTTAGTTTTTCCTACTTTCAGGACCCTGAAATATTTTATATAGTTTCCTAAACACCAAATAATATTATTTTTAGTACATATACAATATACCCTAGAGTTCCCCCAAGTCCCGGGTATTTCACAAAAATAAAAAACGAATAAAAACCCAAAAGAGAGAGGCAAATGAAGCGTGTGGAAAGAATGCACGCACGCAAGCTCACACACACAAGCGCACTTTAACTCTGGCTCACACACACAATGCACACTTTAACTCTGACTCACACACACAATGCACACACACTCATGAGGGATAGAAAAAACAATACATTTAATTAAAGTTGAAGATGAGTTGCAGTGTAGAACTAGCAACTTGCAACATTGCACTATGGGGTTTTTGACCACTTTTTGTGGCATTAAGTAATAACTCGGTCAGTTTTGGAGATATCGACACGAAACTTTACCAATCGTCAATTTTTGTCCTTAGGCACAGTTGGTATGAAAATCGTTTGGATCAGGAAACTATATCCTATAGCTCCCATAGGAACGATCGGGTAAAACTAAAAATAAATTATTAAAATTTTAGGAGCTGAAATTTGTTCCTCTTTTAACACGATATAGCAATTTTGAATTAAATCGGATAACGCTTTCCTTAGAAATAACCGAACTAAAATACCGGGTTTCAGTGTTTTTCTCATACAAATGCCATACAAATTGGCCATGGAGACAGTGAGGAAAATTCAAAGTGCACCAATAGTGCGGAAAAGTGCACAATAAGACAAACAGCATTTTGCTCAGAATTGACAACGCTACAACATACACTTGGACGCATTGAAGACTAATGCGGACTTCTATTTCAAAACTCTTCCCAAAGTTGAAATTTGTTCCTAAAAATTTAGCTAAAGGTGCATTTTTAAAATGACAAAATGTTAGTGCAGACTCGCACAATTTGATCAATTAATACATTTAACATGTAGTACAAATCTGTGAAATTAGTGCCTATTAATTTGTTTCTTTAAAAATGGTGTTTTACACGAATTATTTAATTTCAAAGATCACCGATAAAAAATTGCAAACTTAGCGCACGTTCTTTGGGATGCAACAGCTGACTTTACAGCTGTTAAGCTAACATATGCTGTTAAGTATTAATATTTTGAGTATGAGGCATAACAGTTTGATGTTCTGTTAATACATTCCGACTAATTTTTTTTAAATTAGAGAACTTTTATTTTTTGATTAAATGCCACAAAAAGTGGTAAAAAGCCCCGTAGTGCATTGTGCTGCTGCTGCTTCTCCTGCTGCACACCACCTCTAAAAGTACTTTAAACATTGTTATCCTGGGCAGATGATAGAGGGGAGAGAGAGGTCAGCCGAGTGGACAGTCAAGGTGAAAGAGAGCAAACTCTCGAATTTAATTAAAATTATATTCCCCAACAATATCACAGAAATGCAAAACTTTAAAGCGTAAATTATCCCCTTCCAGTGTGTAAAATTGCATCGCAGGTCCTGCATAGCTCCTGCTCCTTCTCCGCCTCCTCCTCCTTCTGCTCTTTTTCTGTCATGCTTTAGCCTAGGATACCATCTCTCTTCCTTTCCCTCATCAGTTTAGCCCATTTATATCAATGGGATAAAAAACACTGTTAGAAATAATTAAACTTAAGACTCCTAAAGATCTAAATATATATTAAATCCTTGAAAGAATTTAATTTTAAGCTTTAAAAATAGGTATTTAATTTTAAAATTATAAATTAAACATTATATCAATCGATTTTTGAAATAATATTGCTCGCCATTAATTTCCGTGTACATTTTTGTATAAAAATCTAAATTATTTCGGTCACCCTAGGCGTATACTTAATTTGCTTGATATTACGTATACGCATAGTATGACCAGAATCAGAAATTATATTAAAAGTAGAATATTGGAAGCTCTTCAACCCTCTGGCATTTATTTAATGTACATTTTTTGTATAAGAAACATTTTTATAATCACCCCAGGCATATTCTTAGTGTTGTGTTTATTACGTATACGCAGCGTATGACAAGGAATAATAAATAAAGAAATATGTAACAATATGATAAATAAAGAAATATGTAAACATAGAAAAACCTATAAACTTTTTGCCACTTGTTTTATTGTGCATTTTTTTTATAAATTTCCATTTTGCAGTCACCCTAGGCGTATACTTAATTTTATCTATATTAAGCATACGCAGCGTGGGACAAGGATTATGAAGTAAATAATTAAATAAAAAGCCTAACTATTTTGTGACATTTTCAGGCTATTTGCTTTAATGTTTAGTTGGTAAATATTTAATATTTTAATTTCTAGAGAAGTTAGTTCCTTAAAAGCCCAATATTTTATATATTATTTGAAGGATTTAAAATAAATATACATTAATTTCACTAAAAGTCTAATATTTTCTATATTCTTTGAAGGATTTAAATTAAATATACATTAAATATTAAATGGAAACATTTTTAAGATTTATTAAAATTAAAAACTGGAATATTATGTATACGCCTTCTATGCTTCTATGCTTCTATGCTTCTATAAAATGAAAGTCAATTGCTTTTCTAATATATTTAATGTATACCTTAAATATTCCTTAAAATATCTTTAAAAAGGTCTTTTATATTCCATAAAATATCTTTAATAATATCTTTAATATTCCTTGAAATATCTTTAAAAATATTATTAATATTCCTTAAAAAAAAACCCATAAAAATATCTTTAATATTCATTAAAATGACCCTTTAAAATATCTTTAATATTCCTTAAAATATCCTTTAGAAACATCTTTAATAATCCTTAAAATAAGCCTTAAAAATATCTTTAATATTCCTTAAATCTTTAAATCTTTAAAAATACCTTTAATATTCCTTAAAACATCTTTAATATTCCTTGAAATATCTTTAAAAATATCTTTAATATTCTTTAAAATAACACCTAAAAAATATCTTGAATATTCCTTGAAATATCTTTAAAAATATCATAAATATTCCTTCAAATATTTTTAAAAATATCTTTAATATTCCTCAAAATATCTTTAAAAATATCTTTAATACTCCTTAAAATATCTTTTAAAATATTTTTAATATTCCTTAAAATATCTTTAGAAATATCTTTAATATTCCTTGAAGTATCTTTAATATTCCTTGAAATATCTTTAAAAATATCTAAATATATATACAAATACCTTTAATATTCCTTGAAATATCTTTACAAATATCTTTAATATTATCCCTTCTCCCCTTAAAAATTGCACCCTCTTTAAAACTTAGCACTATCCTTTTCTCAGTGTATAAGTTTGGCCAAAGAATTGTTGTCGCTTCATCCTTTTAGGTACTATCATTTCCCGGCCCCCCGTAATCACCGCTCTTGGACACTGCCCCCGTTGAAAGTTCCCTCTGAAAAACCCCCTTAAAAAACTCTCTCTAGAAAACCCCCTTTAAAAACCCCCTCTGGAAAACCCCCTTTAAAAACCCCCTTTTGGAAACTCTCCTCTAAAAAACCCTCCCTCCCCCTGTTCCTACTCCCCTGACTGTTGTTAAACAACGCTCGACGCTATCAGCCCGATGAATAAAACTTTCTGCGCCAGAGGACCAAGCGGAGAGCTAGAGGAGAGTCGTGCAGTGGCAGTCACAGTCCCAGAGTCACGTCACAAGTCCTGGACAGGAGCTGCCACGCCTCCTAACAAGTTACCAGTTACTACTACCGCCTCCCGCCTCTCCCCCCCCCCCATTACCTCTAAGAACGAAGAACCATTGCGCTCGCGGCGTGATTGTCAAGTCATGTTTTAAAATGTTGGCCAACCAAATTGGGCAAACATTTCGAAGTGCATTCGAAATTAGCAAATTGCTACGGCATAGTCTAGTTACCAAGGAGGAGGAGGAGGAGGAGGAGGAGGAGGTGGGCGTGGCTTTGGCATTTATATGGGGATTTCGAGTTGGAATTACCCAAAATCATTTGTAATTCAAAGTGCGCCTTGCGTTGATTTTAGCTGCGTCTCCCCTGGCCTTAGGGCAACATTTTTGTTGTGTGTGAGTTATAGTGGGTGTATGAGTGTGAGTATGTGTGGGTGTGGGTGTGTGTGAGTGTGTGGGGGTGGGGAAAAAAGAGGGGGTGGAGTATATAGAAGGCCATCTGCGTTGGAGCAACAGTTTCAATTGCAAAATGCCATTTCCGTCTGCTGGCAGCCAGTTTCCAGAGCTCAGTTTATGCTCAGTACCCTGGAAATCAGGGTAAATACTTAAGGTAACTATTTATTTATGCTATAAAAAATTAAATATATTTAAAAATAATGTTTTTCTAAGAAAAACAGACATTAAAAATAATGTTTTAAGGCATAAACTCATCCTTAAAAGAAGTTAATTTAAAAAACTTGCTTAAACAGCTTTAAAAACACTTAAATATTAATGATTTTGTCTTAAAATAAATGTTAAAATATAAAAACAAATAATTCTTAATGAAATTTATGTAAATTAAATATTTAAAAAGAAAATCTTAATGTTAAACAATTTAAAAAATCAAAAAACAAGTCAAAAGTTGCAAAACAAGACCCAGAATTAGCAAATCTAAATTAATAATGAATTTCTAATTTAATATTAATTAGTTGCTAACATTTTAATTTCTATAAAAAAAAAAATATATTTAAAAATAATATTTTCCTAAAAAAACAGACATTAAAAATAATGTTTTAAGGCATAAACTCATCCTTAAACAAAGTAAATTTAAAAAACCTGCCTAAACAGCTTTATAAACACTTAAATATTAAGGATTTTGTCTTAAAATAAATGCCAAAAATACAAAAACAAATAATTCATAATGAAATTTATATAAATTAAATATTAAGAAATTTTTTTTTATTTTTAAACAATTTAAAAAATCAAAAATCAAGTCAAAAGTTTGAGAATTAGCAAATCTAAAGTAATAATTAATTTCTTATTAAATATATATGATTTGCTAACATTTTCCATTCTATTAAACCCTCACTTTTCAAGGGTATTACAAAAGAAAAAGGTAATTTCCCAGTCGATGTCCTCGACAAGCTGCAGCAGAGCAAAAATGGAACCGTGCCGTGCCATCATCATAACTGAGAAGGTGCAGAAATAATCGAGTTTATGTATGGCCAGCGAAAAGAGAGAAAATGCGGGTGAAAATATGGAGAAAATGCCCCTGTGCGAGGGGGAAAATGCCAGGGAAAATGCGTGAAAAGACGCAGGTGAGGTTGGTTGTCGCGCGCGTAGTCGGCAACAATAAATGCTAATTTCCTTCGCTGCACATAAAACATTCTTAATTGAAAGCGCTGACGTAAATAGTCCAGGCTTTTTCCCACAACCAAAAAAAAAAAAGAAAGGGGAACTTGCAGTCAGTGGAAAACGGGGGGGAAAACGAGTGAGTGCCCCATCAAAATTGACAGCTACTTAGGAGGCCCAGCCACGCCTCCATTTTCCGGCACAAAAAAAAATATATATATAAAGGAAAACACCGAGCGAAGCCACGCAAGGCAAACAAACAAATAAACAAACACAAAAAGCGACACTAACACTTACTCATACACACGCACACACTCACACACGGCAGGAAGCACACACACACACAGGAGCCACAAGGAGGCAGCCAGGACGAAGAATAAGACGCAGACAGATAAACATGGGGGAAAAGCCGAAACAATGACGGGACTAGGATAACCACAAAAAGTGAGTTTATGAATGCCCTAACATTTTGGAGAGCAAAAAAAAATGGTAATTGTGATATTTATTAAATTTAAATAAATATTTTTAAGAAATAAATATTTTTACGATTTAGAAAAATAAATAATTAGAACTAAAACTAGGTTTAAATATAACGTATACGAATGGATGGTCTTGCAGGTTTTATTTTTGCATGGAAAAGTCTTGGGGAAAGGCTTAATTTTCATAAAAAATGCATTCATTCATTCATAAAAAAATTAAACACATATTTAACCTCAAAATAAAATAAGAAACACTTAAAAAATCGTTTGGGAAATCTTAAATTTAAGCTACAAAACGAGCTTAGACTTTTAAATTATAATTAAAAGAGTCTAGAATTATTTAAAAGGATTTAAAATAAATTTAGATTTAAAATAAAATAAATACAATTAAAACATACTCAGTAATACATTTAAATTAAATTAAATTAAATTAATTAAATTAAATCCTTGTTCTCAAAATGTTTTAAAACTTTAAATAAAATATAAAAACTTTATGTAAAGGTAAAGCCTACAAAAATGCCAGAAGATTAATTATTAGTTTCAAGAAAATGTTTTAAATGGTAAATAAAATTGTAAATAAAAATAAAATTTAAAGAACTTAATAAATTCTGTGAAAAAACTTTTGTTTGAATTTATAAATTGTTCTAAATATAAGATTCCTGTTACAAATATGTAATATATAATACAAATATATGTAAAAAAAATTAATTATAACGTAGGCAATTTAAAAAAAATATATACACATTACCAGAATGTAAAAAGATAAATTTTTAAAATCAGAAACAAAGCTCAAAGATTACACATACGCCTTGGTGGTTTCAAGAATTAAAGCAGGGCTTATTTTCCTTTTAAAATCCTCTAAAATACCAAGATTCTTAGTTTTTCACTTTATATACATAAAAATGATTTAAATTGTATTTAAAATAAAATAAAAACCAATAAATCCTCTGAGGAAATCATCACTTAAATATCAAAAAGTGACTTTATATTATTTTAATAGTAAATTTCTGAACAAAAAACCTATAGAAATATGTGTAAAAATAAGTTAAAATGTTGAAAAAAATGTTAAAAAAAATATAAAATATATAGAATATAATATAAAACCATGAAAAAAATAAAATAAAAATCACAAATACAGTAAATAATTTATACTTTTCCTTATAGCAAAACCCCACCAATAAAACCAGCCTAAATCAGTGTTAACAATTGGTCGA
The DNA here is from genome assembly GCA_008042515.1 of Drosophila truncata. Classification (NCBI taxonomy): domain Eukaryota; kingdom Metazoa; phylum Arthropoda; class Insecta; order Diptera; family Drosophilidae; genus Drosophila; species Drosophila truncata. Next base: position 117,917 of record VNJQ01001436.1, on the reverse strand, counting down.
ACATACGTATTTATCCTCGACCTTCCTTTCACTTCCTTTGAATACGAAGACCCTCTTTTTGGCGAAGGGCATTAAAACAAATGGAGAAAGTTGGCGCTTGGAGCGCGGGGTTTCAGGACAAAGACAAAGCACAATATGAATATAATGAATAAATTGGCATATGTAATGCGTTTGCCCAACGGTGGGGGGAGAGAGAGTGGGAGAGAGTGGGTGTGGCACCTGGAGATTTGCCTTGAATGTGGCACTGATTATATGCCATGAGATTTTCATGAATGTGCGTAGGGGACACAACACACATGGCTTGGAAAATATATATATCTTCAGAGGGAAAGAGAGAGACAGCTCCTTAAGGGAAATCCTAAAGGAAGAGGTCGCCGACCAGCCTTCAACTCTGACATTTGTCTCTGTCACCGCAGATTTGCTTATCTCGTGCTGATGTTTTGAGTTATAGCCATCGATAAGCGATAAATGCGACAGTTTATCATTCGATTCATCACAATTTGGGACATATGCTTCGGGCTATGTTACGGATTTAACAGTCAGCGTCAGTCAACAATGATTGATTATAAGGAATACTTTTTTTTGGTGCGACAAATTGGTAGGTAGATATGTCTTTTAGCTTTTAAAAAAAGATTTAATTGTTTGATTTTTAAGGAAAAGTATTTTTTGGTTATAAAAAGTTAAGTTTTTCAATTAATTCACTTAATTTATTAATAATAACCTCTGGATTTTAGAGTAATCTACTTTTTGAATACAATTTCTGTGTTTCTATTCTAAAAAAAGGTAATTCATCTTCATAAATATCGAAAAGACAGCCTTTAAAATCATCAGCCTTTAAATCATGTATCGATAAATCGCAAATTCCCATCATGTATCGATAAATCGCAAATTCCAATCATGTATCGATAAATTCCAAATTTTTTAATTATGTATCGATAAATCGCAAATTGCTTGCTTACTTTTTAGTTATTAAAAGTTAAGCTTTTTAATTAATTCACTTAATTTATTAATAACAACCTCTGGGTTGTAGAGTAATCTCCAATTCCTGAGTTTCTATTCTGCAAAAAGGTAATTCATCTTCCTAAATAACCAAAAGACAGCCTTTAAAATTCCAATCATGTATCGATAAATCGCAAATTCCAATCATGTATCGATAAATCGCAAATTGCATGCCCCGTCACTCCATTACAGATATTGATGATGATGATGAGTAATGATTTTGCATGCTTTGCCATTAGTTCATTGATTGTTTGGCAAATGCTGATGCAGTGATGGGTGAAGGTGAGGTTAAGGGGTTTTCTCCTACCCAGCTTTTCCTCACTATCCTCTATAGTATCCTCCATTTTTCTAACCACTTTTTGCCCTTGGTTGTGGCAGTTCTTCAAATAATTTTAAGCTCTCGAGCATTTGACTGGTTTATGCGTGTAATTACAGCATCCCAGCATCGATGCAGCGATGCACCGAACCGAACCTCTCCCCCAAAAACGCCTGTAAAGCCAGCCGGTACTTGGCATTCGACCCTCAGTCACTGCTTCTATGTACCTCCACCTCCACCCCGGGCAGGACTCGTGAAAGGACCCCTCTTGCCGGGGTCCCTAATGCCGCTTCTTGTGCACACAAAATTACACGACATTAGCATAATGTGATTTTGTAAGCATCTGATTTGCACACACACACACAAGCAGATATGATGCGCGTGTGTGCCCCTAAAAGAGTGTGTGTGTGAGTGTGGGTAAGGGTGTGTGTGTGTTTGTGTGAGTGTGTGTGTGAGAGTGTGCTCAACTTGTTGACTTCATTTTGCCCCCAAAAACACACTGAAAAAGTGCTAGAAAGACTTTAAAAAGAATTAATAAAAGCTGTTTACCTAATAAATTAATACTAAAATAATTAATTCTTATTAAAAAAATACTTATTATCTTTTAAGGTTTACTTTAAAAATAATTTGATTTAACAAACATACAATTTAAGCATATTTTTAATAATATTAAAGGCAAGAGGTAATTATTAAAAGCTGCTTAGCCTATAACATAATTTCTAAATAATTAATTATTTATTAGTGAATTATTACAATAAAAAAAAGAAATATTTTCATTAAGTGTTTAATTATGAATATACAACAAGTTTATTTAATAAATAAAAATTATGACAGCTGTTAAATTGCATAGAAATAAATATTTAAGTTCAAAGAATACAGTTTTAAGGTATAAACCTTATGAAGTACGTATTTAATAAAAAGTATTAATAAATAAAATAAAACATTAATAAAAAATATATAAAAATAGTAAATAAATATTAATGCTTGTAATATAATATTAATTAAAATGAAATTAGAATTAAGGAAAAAAAATGCCTAGAAATATTATTATATTATATTTCTAAGCCATTTTCTTTTCTAAATTCTAATAATATAATTTAAATAGCTTGAACCACGTAATCTTTGTAAGAAGAATATTGAAAATTAATATTAAATTTAATATAATTATAAAAAAATGTACAAATATTTTGAAATGCTTCAAAAATACTATTTTATATTACAAATTGAAAATAGTCTCACTTTTCATTTAAAAAACTAAAATTAAAGGCCTCTATCACAAACTTTGTACTAAACCAAAGGAAAAACCAGTAATTCCTTTGGTAAAATAATTAAATTAAAACTTTCAAACTACATTTCAAGTGATTTCCAATCACTTTCGACACCTTTTTCATTTGATCAACCTCAGAAAAATATATTTAAACCGTACAGAATGACATGTGGATAAATATTAATCGGATTTTGTGCCATATCACGTTGACTACTGACAGCTAAGAGCTACTGTATTGTGATGCTAAAAAAAAAACACTGACGAATCGGTGGTCTATTTTTTTCCCTGTACACACCGAGGGGAGGAGGAGGGGGAGGACTTCCTGCCACTTTAGTCCTTTAGTCCTAAACGCTGCAAATGAGCAAGTGTCGCATGTCGAAACGCTGCCCCCCCCCCCGTCGATTTCCAAACCCCTCTGCGAGTGCATTGATTTCATGTCCTGCATCCTCGCATCCTCCACGCATCCTGGCACTCTCTCTCTCTCTCTCTCTCTGTCTCACTTGTGGCTGCATCCTGCGACTGTCATTGATGCAGTCATTCATTTTTATCAGGCCAACCGAACGCGCAATGCAATAAAGGCAAAAAGAAGCAGCAGTGAAATCAACTCTCGATGCAATTTCACGCGATTTGAGGCGGAGAGGGGTGCCATGTGGGGTTCAGTGTGTGTGTTTGCAAGGACATTTTCGGCGGCAGCAGGAGGAGAAATGTGTGGCAAGAAGAATTGAAGTGTCTGCCACGCTATGCACACCGTCCTCGTCGTCGTTTGGTCCGATGTTCATTCCACCGTAAAAACTTTGCAATTGTGGTGGCACCTCTCAACCATATTGGACCATACTCTTTCAATGGCAGACATAAATTTTAACAGACTGCAAACAAGTCTGAGGTATGGGGTATATTTTTTAATTTTAATTTAACAACAGAGCATTAGCTTTAACTGATACAAATTTTTAAACAAAACACCAAATTTCAGTTGAAATATAAGAAATTTTAATTTAATAATATTATTTGTATTTTTAAGAATATAAAAGTTCTTTAACGCTATAAAAATCGTCTTTGCGAGAGATCGACGCTCGAAGCCTTAATGGAGCCCTGGATCGAACCCTCAAGCGAACTCTTGATCGATCCCCCGATCAAACCCTCGATCGAACCTTAATGGAAGCCTTGCTCGAAGCCTCGATCGAACCCTCCATCGAAACGTCGAACGAACCTTCCAATCGATCCCCCGGTCAAACCCTCGATCTAACCTTCAAGCGAACCCTTGCTTGAACCCTTGCTCGAACCCTTGCTCGAACCCTTAATCGAACGTTAATTCATCGAACTCGATCGAACTTAAATCCATCGCGCTCTTTCCCCTCACCCACAAGCTGTAGTTCAAACGGTGGCCGCTTGATGGCGTTTCATGGTCTTACGACCCTTTCTAAATATACTTTAAACTATATTTTAACAGTGAAGGAGTCGGAAATAATCCCAGAAACCCTATATATTCCTGATCAGCATTAAAAGGAGAATCAATCTAGCCATTTTCTGAAATTTTAAATTGCAAATGGCAAAAGTAAAGTATCATATCTTGGCCAAAAATATAGGAATTGCAAAAACGAAAGCATAGCTGTGTTTGTTTGTGTTTGTTCAGCAATGTTATGGACAAATAATTTTTTTTTTAGATTTTTTTCAACACTGTAAAACATTAAACAAAAAATAAAAATTTTAAATTTGAAAAAAACAACAAACACAGCAATGTTTTTTTTTTGTATGAGATGTCCCCTCTATAAACAAAGTTCTACACAGTTTGGTTATAACTTCCTTTTAAAGACTCTATTTTTAAAATAGAAAAAGTCAAAAATGTAGCAATTAAGTTCACTTTTTCTCTTATAAACTTTTAATGTAATAAAATCCAATAGAATATAAATTAAAAAACCCTTAAAAAATAAACAAACAAATTCCCAACAATCCTAAGGTTAAAGAACCTCTTTTAATCCTTTCCTTCAATATTTTTTATTTGCCAATCAAAGCGATCTCCTAGCAAATTCCAGGCCTTCGTTCCCTCTATGCCACCTTGATTCCTGTGAGTGTGTTGGTATGTGTTTGTTTTTCCTGCCGTTGTCCTGGCAGTCACCTCCCCTCCCTTCACCCCTTCGGAAAACATACCCCTCTGAGATTGCACACACACACACACACATCCCACAAGCTGAGATTCATTTGGCATTTTGAACGCCGTTTTTCGTCAATTTCGATTTCGATTTCGAGTTGTGCTCTTCAGCTAGGAAAACTCATCGTACTTCGTACTTCGTCCTTCTTCCCCACCGACCACTGATGTCTTGTCCCCCCCCTCTTTGCCACCGCCATGCCAAGCCTGGGTATTGAATGCACATCTGGAGTGGAGTTGAGGCAGCCAACGTATGCGCATAGCTAAAGCCTCTTTGGTTGCCCCTTTCCAATTTTAAAATCACCGCCCTTGAGCCCAGAGCTTTTACTTCTTTTGCATGCCAGTGCATAAGTGAGGGGCACTGGGGGAAAATATCATGAAAATTGTAGAAAAATATCAGAAAAAAAATAGAAAAAAATTAGAAAAAAAAAAGAAAGAAAATAGGAAAAATCGGTTAATCTTGAGCATGGAAAATCGGTTTGAAATAATCGAAATAATCGTAAGGGAAAGGCTAAAGGAAATAGATCTAAGTAGTTTATTGTGTATTTAGAATTCTATTTATCGATTAAGAAAGTGTCAATTTATATAAATAAATTGTTTATCTCCTTAATATATTTATTATCATCATTTAATAAATTAAATGGTTGCAAAAGAGTCCTTAGGGTTTCCAATGCGTAACTTTTTATTTAAAAAAACAAAAACTGGTATTAAAAAAATTCGATATGTTATCGATATAATAAGATAATCGATTTTTAAAATTTCAGACATATTAAAAAGTTTTTATTTAAAATTAACCGCATGAAACCTTAATTTTTAAAGCTTCAAGCTTTCTCATAATTATAAATATATTTCTTATCGACTCAGTTTATATAAATAAATAATTTATCTCCTTAATATATTGAACAATTAATTCGTAGATTTATTAAGCATCATTTAATAAATTAAATGGTTGCAAAAGAGTCCTTAGGTCTCTTAATGCGTAACTTTTTATTAAAAAAAACTGATATTAAAAATTTTGATATGTTATCGATTTAATAAAAGAATAGATTTTTAGAGTTTCAAACATATCAAAAAGTTGTTATTAAAAATTAATCGAAGATCTCTGAAATCTTCAAGCTTCCTAATAATTATAAATAAATTTCTTATCGACTCCGATACATATTATAATAAAAATCCTATCGATATTAAACGATATCTAATTTTTTCCCTGTGCTGAATATCAGGAGAGAGAGAGAGGAGCAGAGGAAGCTGCCGACTTGGCAATCTATCTCCATCTATGCGATTGTCTATCCATTTCTCTTGTCCATTTGTCTGCGCCCTCCCCGCCCCCAACCCACTTTCCACTAACCCGCTACCTATTTTCCTACCCACTCGCTTTTCCCGACCCTACGGCATTCCTGGGTTGTTCATCTGCGCTTTGTTCTGTGTAGTCTGCTGCATAATTTACCGTTAGAGTCAATAGTGTTTTCCCAACTTTAATTAAATTTGCGCTTCTCAGCGTTCCCACTGCCATGTGTGAGTGTGTGTGTCTGAGTGGGTGTGTGATTGTGTGTGCACACACGGGCAGGTATCAGGTAGCAGGTGGCAGGTGGTAACCCTATTGACTGCTGGCCACCATGGAACAAATTGTTAAAAAAAAATCATCCTCATCCTCATCCTCACACAAAAAACCAAAGCCCCAACAACCACAACAAACGACCAAAGAGTAACAAAACAAATAAAAAGCAAAAAAATAAAAAAAAAATGTAAACGGTAAAGGATGGCAAATTAAAATAAATACATGCCTCAAGGTGTTTACCAGGTAATTAACAGGTGGTAAACGAGGGGACTCGGTGCACGGGATGTGTTTAGGAGCTTCGAGCTTCACAAATATATATATTTTTTATATATTTTATAATTAGTACAATTTTTTCTCAAATTATCGTAAAATTTGGCGGTGCTTCTGCCATGGCTTTTGACAGGTTTTTGTGGTTATTTTTTCTTGAGCCACAATTTTATTTACAAAACACTTATCAAACATAAATCATGTGTATCGATTGATTTATTAATATTTGTTTAGGTGGAGTTTATTTTTTGGATAATATGTACAAATGCAGTTTGTAGCATAATTAAAGTTTGGTCAATAATCGTAAATTAAATAACTTAATTGCGGATTTAAGATAGATTAAAATATAAAAATCGTATTAGAAAAAAAAATTAATAATATCGTTTAGTATAGTATACATTTTTATTGAAATTTTAAATATAGAAAAATCTAAAATGAAGATTTTCTTTTCATTTAATTTTTTAATATCTTTTAAACTATTATTTTTCACATTTTCTTAAGCCCCAGATTTTTTAAAACCTTTTTAAACAAATTGTCATTTAGATCGATAGCACTAAATCGATTAATAGCACAAATATCGATTAAAAAATATTAATACATTATCATTATATCGATTCTTACTGCCTAATTCTGTTTTCAAATCTTTCCAGATTTTTTAAAACCTTTTCATACAATTTATCGATTAGATCGATAACACTAAATCGATTTATAGCACACATATCGACTTAAAAATTAATTCAGCATCGATATATCGATTCTTACTGCCTATTTCTGTTTTCAAATCTTTCCAAATTCCTGCATATTTCCAAATTCAAACATTTTAAATACAGACATGAGGCAAATGTACATATTTGTAACCCAATTAATGCTAATGTTATCGATACATTTAAATCGTATTACCAGGCATGACTGCCTATCGAAATAGGAATACGATTACGATTCCGCTCGCTTCGATGCCGTTCGATTCCATTGTGTGTGTGATGGGAACAGAGAGCAGAGCAGAGCAGAGCTCCTTCTGGATTGCCCATTCGGTCTGTTGCTTTAAGCATTACCACCAGCTGCGTGTCGATTTCTATCTGTCTACCTTTGGCATATGGACCTCCATGGCCCCCATGTGTGTGTGTGTGTGCCATATCCTGCATAGCTGCACCTTCTCCCCACACACACACAATGCACACTCAGGGATGCTGTGCGTGTGGGCGTGCAGTTCCATCAATCGCATCGAATTCAATGCGTTAACATTTGCCTCCATTGCCATCTACCATTTATCCTGCAGACACACACAAAATACACATCAGGACACGCACAACATATACACACACACACACACACTCGCAGAATACATATATATGTATATACATAGACAACGTACAATAACATCGTGGCGCACACAGGCATTCCATCATCGCAGGCCAGGGATCCTCTCTACATTCACCGCTGGAGGTCCTGGCCACATGCGGGCAGCAGCAGTAGCAGTCCTCCTGCCGAGTCCAGAGTCCTGCCTGTCCTGCCTGCCTGTGACTCAGTGTGTGTGTGTGTGTGCTACGTCCTCCTGATTTGCTTGCACATTTAAACGACATTTAATCAATGCTGCCAGCCGTTGCATAAACCGCACGCAAAAGCCTCCAAACTATTTGCCCACACAAATACACTCGAAGAAAAATGTAGAAACAAAAGAATAAATATAGAAAATAAAAGGTACTTTATAAAACAAACAAAAAATAAAATAAAATAGACAAGAAAAATATTAGAAAATTTAAAACTAAACAAAAGAGATACAAAGAAAAAATCCATTGAGTTATTTTTTCATCCTAAAAAATATCTTTATAATTTCGTTAAATTATACAAAACTTCTCCCATTTTATTACTCAAAATTCAAGTCTCTAAATATATTTTTCTTTCAGTGCCTGGGCAACTGTTGCACAAACGGCAAGAACAAGCAGCAACTATTGTTGAGCCACAGGAATGGACTAATTGATAACCTCAACGGGAGCGAAGCCAGGAATGTTGTTACTCAGGTCAGATGCGGCGTCATAATCACTAAGGTAATTTGTCTAACAGTTTTGGTTCTTCTCCCCCACAAAACACTGGCATTGTCTTGGCCAAAAACAAAGCCAAAAGACGAAAAAGGAAAGCCTTCCTGATATGCCAAACCTAATGGAAATTATTCATTATTGTTAGTGCCTTCGAAAAATTAGCATAACAAAATGCTGGAATAACAATTTACACCTTGATTAAGCATATTGTGAGCTAGAAACAAATACAAAACATTCAATGATACATAAGAAAATATATATACAAGGAAAACTAAGACATTATGGTGTGAGAATGTAGTTCCCACAATGTTTAGCAGACCATTAGGCAGGTGGAATTACAATTTACACCTTGATTGATTATATTAGCTGGTAATCTATAGACATGTCAATGTAATAATAAGATGCGTAAACGCTACCTTTAATTGCTTATGCGGGATTGGTTTTTGTTGATTAAATAAGCTGTTAATGTAAATATATGAAAATACTCAACAGTGAAAGCTATATAATAAGATTGGTAACTCGGTATTAATAGTTCTTGAATTAAGAGAGTTTTAATTGCTTATTTTAAGCTTTATAATAAGATTGGTAACTCCGTATTAATTATTCTTGAATTGAGAGAGCTTTAATTGATTATTTTTAATAAATTTCTTTAGCTTTATACCTATATTAATCTACAAACTAATTATCAATTCGTTTACCTATAAAACCCAGTAACTAATATGCTGAACCTCTTAATCACATTCCCTATTAATCAGTTAATTTTCTCACTAACCAGTAATTGTTGCTTTACTCTCACTGGTTCAGGTTCCAACTTGGGAATTATTCTTAATGCGTTCTGGGTTTTCGTTTCTCTGTTTTTCGCACTTTTTTTTGTTTTTGAGATTTAATTAAATGTCACTTTGATCGAAATAACCTTGCGTACTGTTCGTGTGTTGTGTGTGTGTGTGTGTGTGAGTGTGTGTGCGTGATGTGTGATGTGTGGGTGTATGTAAACAAGCCTGTGCACAATTTGATCCAATAATCACACGCAGCAAGACTCACCCAAAACATCCCCTTTTTCCTGCTTCTTCAATAGCCTGGGGGCCTTCATAGAGATGGCATATTAATAACGATAAATCATAATTATTTTCGATAAATATTACAATTTACGATATCAACCCTTTTTTTTAATTCCTTTAATATTTTGTAGAGTAATGGAAGTGTTTGTGAAAATTGTTGTATTAAGTAAATCGATTGGTTTGTAAGACAAAAAATAATGATATTAAAATCGATAATTGTGCCATAAAAATATTTATGATAAAAATAATAATGGTTCGATAAAAATATTAATTTGTCATATACAAATATATAAAATTATATATTAAACAAAAATTAATAAAGAAATAAATAATCAAAAACTTAGTTTTCGATACATTTTTTTCCGATAAATACAATAACGATATGTTTTGGCAATTTCGATATATTTTTTGTTTTTATTTCGATACTTTCCCTTTCCTGCCGATATATTTATTATACATCCCTAGGCCAGAAGTCCTGCGGTGATTTTTCGGAAGGAGAAAGGGCGGAGGCAGCAGAAGAGGCGGTGGCACCAGAAGAGGCGGAGAAGAAGTGGAGAATAAAGAGCAGATGGATAAAGAGAGAGGGGAAACAGGAGCCTGGGACAGCCCGCAGTTGAGGCCCAGGCAAGCGTAAGCAATGCAATTAATTATAAAAGAAATGAAAACAAAAGCAGCGCGCCAAATTGATTCATACACGCTCACACACAGAAGGCGCACTTGTAGAGAGCTCAACACATACACACACACACACACAGCCATACACACACACCAGCAAACATATGGCATATGTAAAGAAGTGTTGCATGCTTTTAGGCGGCGCTCACTCATAAATTGGCACAGCAGCAGGCAGTTTGAAAGTCTCCCCCGCTCTAACCGAACTCCCCGGCCTCCAGCACCAAAGGAAGCCCCACATCCTGACCCCCACTCCTGCCAGCGCCTTCGCCCCCGGCTGCCGCCTCCTCCCTTAGGCTGCGTTCGCAGGCTTTACGATCTCTCAAAAAGGGATTTTTCGCTGTACAGAGAAAAAAAATGAAGAAGCAGAGGTAGAGAGTGAGTCTCAAGTACCTGGAAATTAATATGTATTTGTTTTAGCTTTTACAGCCAAGCAAAAGCAGTCAATTTTTTATTTGAAATCAATTAAATGGGCGGCCAAAAGGCGGCTATAATACATTTAAGAAGCTGTTTCACGGATCATAGCCTACTTTTTAGTGGCAGGGCTTTAATTTTATGTTTTCCCTCATCCTTAACTTATTTACTTTTTATTTTTCCTTTTTAATTTACAAGAATATCAAGAAAATGTGGAATAAAATATATGGCATTAGTAATAATATCAAGAAATGAAAGAAAAAAATATATTGCATACTTTTAAGCACTTTCTTTAAATGTTTAGATTTCTTTTAAGGCTAATATTCAAATCTACAACCCTTCCCTTTCTTAAAAAACAACCTAATAAGTTCCTATTAATTTAAATTCCCTTAAAATTAATTAATTATCATGGTTTTTCCTTAGTTAATGCCTAAAAGTATGCAATGATTTTCATGCTAAATATCCTTATGCACTTGGAGTACTAGGATTTTTTTTGCCTGTGTGTGTGTGAGTGGGTGTCTGCCAAATTGGTTGGGGTGAAGCGACGGAAAAGGGTGCGTAATGCCAGAGGAGGCGGAAGGTGCGTGTAGTCCTTGCCCCTCATGTGTGTGAGTGTGCATGAGCCTTGGTGTAAGCGTGCTGCCATCATTATGAGAGGTTATGTTTATTTAATGAACTGTTTCCCCTGCGGGGCCAAGCGCAAACAGTAGGCAAGGTCACTGAGCCACTGAGCCAGCTCAGCCCAGACCAAACCAGACCAGCCCAGCTCCCACCCAAGGCCCATAAATAACAATCAGCCACTCGAAAACATAATCAAACATATATTTACCGACCGTCAACAGCCTGAGAGCATTTCTCAAAAATAAAGCAACCAAAAAAGGCCACTCGAAACGATGGTCATTATAAAGACTACACAGATTATTACAGCGAACGGCGGTCGGAGGTCGGGTTTATATATTGTTCGAAAGAAAAATCAGTTAAGACGAAGGCAATTACGAAAAGTTCTACTTATTGATTGGCGATAAAAAGCTGGAAAAACAAGTTGAAAAAATAAAAATAAAACAGGAAAAAACAGTAACTGAATAAGGGCAACAGCAGAAAGGATAAAGGAGCAACAGCAGCAGGAGCAGCCGGAGAAGGAGCAGCTGGAGGAGGAGCTTCTCCCCCTCCAATTGAATTTCAGGCAAATTTATGGCACTTTATCATAAGCCCGAGACGGAAACAGGCAACGAAACACCAGCGAGTTCATCGCCACTCAACTCTTTTTCCGACTTCGAATCGCAGTCATTAAACTTGGTTAACTGCCTTAACCCATTGTAGGACCCCAGGTTGGCCCCAGCCAGCCAGGTCTCAGAGTACGAGGAGAGAGAGAGAGTGATCGTAAAACTTTTATTGCCAACTCCCCATTCCGGGAGTCCGGAGTCCGGACCCACGGACTCACGCCCCATCATGGCTTTCAATAAGGCACTTGACTGGGTACGGAATGCCGGAACAGACATCAATTATTAAGCATCGTAAAATTATGAACCAGCCCCGGCTAGATAACAAGTTGTGCAAAAAAAAAATATATATATATTCAAACAAGAAGCTTTGCTAGGGATACCTTATTTATTCCGGCTTAATTCGGATGAGTAAGCTTAGGTAAAGGTAACATTTTTCCTTTCCTGTGGCTCAAATTTAAATTAATAAATATATAATTGCTAGACAAACCCTTGGGCTTTGTTGAATTTTATTAATTTTTTATATAAATATAAATTAATAAAGCTAAAAAGTAATAATAAGGGCAAAAAGTACAGGAATTTGTTTAAATATAGGTAAATATTTAAGCAATTTGCTTTTATTTTTGCCCCTTTATAAATTTTTATTTATATAAAGTTAAGTTAAAATTATAAAGACTCCAAGCTTACTTAAAATGATAGTAACTTTCCTTGCTTTTCTGCTTTTTTGCTATTTAAGCAAATCTTTTAGGGGCTGAAATACTAATTTAACTTAAATTAAATAATAAAACAATTTATATAAACTCTTGAATAATTTAATAATTTTATTGAAGACCTACCAAAACTTGAATTAACTTTAGAACAATTTCATAATAAACTATTACTGCTCCAAACTAATATTAATAAAAATGTACTAATAAAAACAATAAAATAAAGATATTAAAATAAATATTAATAAAGTAAATAAGGGAGTTATATTTTATATAACTTAAAAAATAATATAATAATATTATTAGATGCCTCAAAAAGTAAAATTCTTAATTAAAGGAATTTTTAAAAATGTCAAAAGAAATTAAGGAATAAGATATTCAAGTAAATAACTATTTAAATTTTTTCTTATTTATATAAATTAATTTTTGATTAGAATTACTTTTTATATAAGGAAGAGTAATTTATTAATTATATTAAAGTACTGTAAAACTTAAATTAATCATTTAAAGGTGTAATAAAAATCCATTAGAGCTCTAAATATATTTAAATAATATAAAAAAATAAATAAATTATAATAAAAAATATATAAATATATAAAAAAGGCAATTTTACACACATTTATATTCCATCAAAACTCAAATAAAATGTAATTAAAATTTTCTTATTATTATATATATACATATTAATTAATTTAAAGCTTATAGAGTTTGTTTCTTATACCAAAAGCTTCTCTTACTTTATATAATTAACAGAAAAAATATTTTAAAATTAAATTATGGTTTAATAATTTGACTTCTCATGTTTTAATGTTATATATCTTTCCCTATGTCTACTTTTCGAGTTATAATTCCCCTGAAAAAGTATCCTTCTTTAACAACTCAACACATTTTCGGTCGTTATAAGCCATTAACCTCTGTTAATTTATTTAAAGAGCGTCACTTAATGTTAAACAAACCCATTAAAAGAACTTTAGTTGTTGGGTTAAGGCGGCGGAGAAACTTTTTCGCCAAGTTAAGGGGCACGCATGCCCTCGGTTATTAAATTTGAAAGAATAAATTCCCCCCTCAGAGATCAGTTTTCCATTGAACCGAAGGCAAAAAGCTGCTGTTTCTGGCTCAATTTTAATTTTTTTTTTGGCAAAATGAATTTTCTTCCCATTCCCCTATCCAATTTCCTCATGCTTTTCCTCGTTACATTTTTTTTTCTGGTTAAAATCTGAGCGTGCCACTGTCTCTCTCTGCGAGTCTAAGCCGGGGCGAGGCATCGCACATCATCATTCGGCGGCCATTTTCTGTGGCAGTTTAATTAAATTTGCCGCACGCCTCGGTCCTGAGCCTCATTAATAATGCAGAGGACATGTTCCCAAGTCCCGCCCATTATATCCTTTAGCCAGGACAGAGGCTTCAGCACTGTCCACGATTTTTCTGTGTTCCAGAGGGGCATTTCTCGCAACTTTCCCTGGGAGAATTTCAGCCAAATCAGACTCATTTTCTCTCTCTTGGGAAAAATTCAGAACTTTTTCCCCCAAAAAAAACTACAAAAAAAAAGGATGTTGGGAACACCATCATCAGCTACCACTTTGTCCTTTCCCCCTTGGCGCTTAATGGGCCTGACTGCAAATGTAATGACATTTATAATCGAAATCTTTCATTAAATTAAGAACAATGTTTGCGGGCAGCGAGTGAAAGAGACAAAGAGAGAACATTGGAGACATTGGAGCCTGTGCGATAGAGATGGCAATAGTGCTACTTACACACACATTAACATACATAATTACAAATTAATTAGCGAACATGAATTGCAAGGTCAGAAAGAGAGAGTAAGAGTGAGAGAGTGAGAGAAAAAAAGTGGGAAAAAACGCACACTACCGCAAAAACTATGTCGCAATTTTCCGCAGAAAATAAAAAATGCATGACAGTGTACTTGTTCGTTGTGTGAAGTGGCGAAAAAAAAATACGGAAAAATACGAAAATGGGTTTGGGAAATTCAGTACACATATCTGGTATTGACTACGAGGTTAATTAAAGTGATATTAACAAGGTGGAGGGTTTTTTCTTCTTTATAACATTTTTACTACATATTTAAATGAGTAAAATATTTATAAAAAATGCTGAATAATTTAATAATTACATTTAAGACCCGCAAAATGTAAATTACTTAATTAAAGGTGGGTTAAACATTTTATTAATGCTTTTAAAGGATCAGAAAACTTAAGTTTGTTAATTTTAACGTTGAAATAGTTATTATTAATATTATTTTGCGTTTTAAAAATTTAATAAACACGTTTTTAGGTTTTTAGAACTTTAATTAATCGATTAAAAATATTTTAAAAATATAATTTTCCATCAAAAAGGCATCTTTAAGAGATTTTTATGCATTAAAAACACAAAAAACTGTACAAAAATATTTTAAAAATATAATTTTCCGTCAAAAAGGCAACTTTTTAGAGATTTTTATGCATTAGAAACTGAAATATCAGTATATTTTATTGCAAAACAGTCTTTTTATTTTATCTTTTAGCTGGTAACCTTAAAAATTCAATTAAAACCATTATAAAACATTTAGAAAAAATATAATTAATCAATTAATTTATTAAATTAATGCTAACTATATTTTAGAAATGTTTTTTTCTATCGAAAAAGTCAGTTTAAGAATGTTTATAATAATTTAAAATTTGAAAAGAGTTTTTCAGTACTTTTAATACTTTATATTTTCAACAATAAATATATTTTAAGCCTAGAAATAAATTTATTTATTTATCAATCTATTTGTTCCTTTTTTTAATTTTTGAATTCTTTTATTTACATTTTTATTAATTCTTTGACTCGAATCTTAGTTTTTCAAATAATTATTATTTTTCAAGAAATCTGTCTCTTTTTTAATTAATTTTTTTCACCAAAAAATCTCTGTTTTTTTATTAATTTTTATTTTTTGTCAAGTGCATAGACAGCGGCATGACCAAAAACTGGACCACGCCCCCAAAGAACCTCATCCGATTCGGATTCAGAATCCGATTCCGCCTCGCCTTTCCGCTTTCCGTTCCAAATGGCGGCAGTGTCGAGGCGGCTGTCGTTTCCGGCGTAATTCGCAAACTTTTTTTTTCTCATTACGCACACAGAAGTAAAAAACAAAAAAAAAATAAAGAGAAAACTCTCGCACACACACACACAGCTGGGGAACATGGCAAACAGATAATATAATGTACATATATAGCGAGGGAGAGAGGAGAGGCAAGATAAAAATATTATGTTGTTCCAGTGAAATATGACACTCTCATGTATTCGCAATTATTTTCGCTATTCATTCGCCATATACCCTGCATGCGAGAGGAGTCAGCAGGAGGCGCAGCAGCAGCAGCAGCAGCGGCAGCAGCAGCAGCAGCAAAGGCAGGAGCAGCGCTGAAAAGGACATTCAGGCATGTGGTATTCAGAACGTGGAGAATCCCGACAGCATCGCCTGTCACAGATCCCTATCAACGGCAGCGGAAAGTTGTCTCAGTACAGTACAAAGAACACCCTGCACTCTATAGACTATAGTACACTATATCCTATACTATACTACACTACTCTATACTCTACACACACACCCCTCAGAGTTGCCAATTGAAGCCAAACTTTCGCTTTTTTCTCTCTGAAAGCCGGAAATTGGTCCTTCTATAAAATCAGCTGTCACCTGCTGCTGCTGCTGCTGCTGCTGCTGCTGCTGCTGCTACACTGATGATGATGCTCCTCATCTCATCCCTCATGTACCCATTTTTCTGATTTTTTCCCTGATTTTCTCTCTGATGCAGCTCCATTGATGAGCTGTCCTGTTTCCACTGATTGGTTAGATTGCAGATGCTCAATGGGTCACATCGATTGCCTTTAAACTCGCAAGTTTATTTAAGTTATCAGTGTTCAAAAAAATAGCTACAATTATTGAACTTCAACTTCTACTTTTAAAAAGATTTTATACTTTTAATTACTGCAAAAAAAAAAACTAGATAACTAAATTACACTTGGAGTTCAGGGCATTCAAAGGAAATATTAAATAAGTACTCAAAATAAAAAATAACTCAAGACAGAGATATAAGGGTTCCGATTAATATTGTTTCAATTAATAAATATCTAATAGTATTTAATTTAATTGTAATTTATTTAATTGTATTTACTAAATAAATAAGTAATAGCATGTACAAATTAATAAACTTAAAAAAAAAAAAAAACTAATATTAAATACTAAATAATAGTATTAAAATATATTTATTTAATTTTTATTTAGTATTTTTTAGTATTTTTTTTTAGTATTTTTTTAGTATTTTTAGTATTTTTTTAGTATTTTTAGTATTTTTAGTATTAAGTATTTAGTAGTTAGTAAATATTTAGTATTTTTTTCTTATTAGAAACAAACACAAAACAAAATTAATTAACATCTGCATTTAACTAATAATTTATTAATAATAAACTAAATTAACTAAAAAAATAAATATAAGAAATACATGTAATAAAAATATAATTAAATTATTATTATTATAACGAAAACAATCATTAAACAAAATTAAATAACATTAAAAAATAATATCCAACAGCTTATAATTTTCATAATTATGATTATGATATTTAAAGATTGATTGATTTATATACATTGATTTCCCAAAAAATGATGATATTTATTGATGATATTTAATTATGATATTTATAGACTGATTGATTTATTGGTTTCCCAAACTAAAAATAAATTAAATATAAATTTTTTCCACCTCTTTTTTTTAGCACAATTTCTTTGCTTTGCTTTACCAGCTTTTCCCTTCGACAGACCCATAATTAACCCCCGGTTAGCGTAATTAAATGAAACTTTTCCAACTCTCCAACGAAGCCACAGCCAATTGAAAATCAAAGGGAAATGTGCGCGGCAAAAAAAGACAATCAATTACCAATAATACAAAAAAAAAAAAGAAAAAAGAAGAAAACATTAAAAAAAAAGACTGGAAAACTCTCTCTCTCTCTTGGCTCCAATTGAAATCGAGACTCCCTCGGGGGCCCTCGACTTTTGTGCGGCACTGTAACTGTCAACTTTCAACTTTCAGCTGTCAACTTTCAGCGTTCAGTGTTTCGCGTTCAACTGTTGCATGTTGTTGCGAACCGCACTGTGCCCCTGTCAGTACCCTCCTTTTATGTCGCGCACTGTACTTTCCCTGCCCCCCACTGCATGTGTGGCATTCCACGGACCTGGCAACATGCGAAGGGGAAATTAATTTTTCTCATTTTGCGAATATTATTTTCGTTCCATTTCGTTTAATTTCGGCTGGGAGTCTCTCCCTCTTTGGGGGTTATTATTAAAAAAAAAAATAAATAAATAAAGAAATGGGCAAGAATCCGCTTAAGCAGCAATTTTTTTTACCATTTCCCCCTCGGTTCGGGTTTCGATCTGCTCTTGACATTCCCGCAGACTGCCGAAAAAGTGGCGTAATATTTGTCATAAAACTTTATGATGCACAAAATTAGTTTTACAGCATTGAAAATACTCGCTGGCTCCCCCTTTACCTTGCTTTTCTTTTTTGGCATTGCCATTTTCTGCATGTTTCGCTTTCCTTTTCCTTTTTTTTTTTATATTTTTTCTTTTTTTGCCAATCGATTTTGTAGCAACTTTAACTGGATTTTTTACGGGTGGTTTGACTATATACTCAATGTTGGAGTAAACTCTGGGGGTTTATTTGCGATGGATATCAGCGAAGCTGAGAGAAAGTCCATCAAGTTGGGGTAACTTTAGGGAAATTGAATTTTAGATTATGAGGGTATGACACTGTATTGAAAAATTTAACAATATTACTTTCTATTATTGTTAATATTGCATTGAATAATTACATAATTATTACATTTTATTATGGTTAAATTATAAGATTTATTAAAGATGTTTAATTATTACACATTTTTTATAAAGAAACCTTTTTGTAAATTATGAGGGTATGACACTGCTTTGTAAAATTAAACAATATTACTTTTTATTATTGTTAATATTCCATTGAAAAATTACATATTTATTACTTTTTATTGTTGCTAAATTAGAAGATTTATTAAAGATGTTTAATTATTACACACTTTTTATAAAGAAAACCTTTTGTAAATTATGAGGGTATGACACTGCATTGAAAAATTAAATAATAATACTTTCTAATACTGTTAATATTGCATTGAAAAATTACATATTTATTACATTTTATTATGGTTAAATTGTAAGTTTATTAATTATTCTTTTGAGAAAGAAAACCTTTTGTAAATTATGGGGGTATGACACTGCTTTGTAAAATTGAATAAAATTAGTTTTAGTTCAAGGCTTTCTATTTTTTTTCAGGATAGTGGATCGATACTTGCTGCAAAAACAATTTTATAAATGGACACTTTAGTGTGACCATAAGTGCGTAATATACCGATATTCTTTTAAAAATATCGAGCTGAATTCCATTTTTAAATTACAAATTAATATGATATTAAGAGCAATATTTTTATCGACATTTTAAATATTAGAATTTTCCTGTCGATACAAAGTTACCCTACTAAATAGATGGAGGCTGAGCCCTTGAGCCGTACTTCTGACATCCGGCCGGAGTCAATCATCCATCCTGCTTGCACTGGCACGCACACACAAATACAGACACACACACACACACACGCGCACACACTAACACAGAGCCAATGTATTTATTTAGAAATTTTATGCCATTTAAGCGCGTAATTGTTTTTGCATAGCATCGCATCGCAAAAATTTCATTTATATAATTCCCCGGGAAAGAGTGATGCAGATGAATGGAAAAACGAGTAAAGAGATGATGGTAAGGGTGAGTGGGAAAATGGTGAAAGGAAAAACGACAGCGGAAAATGCTGAACAAAACCAAAAACAAGCCAAAAGGGAAATCGACAGTTTTGGGGGAACCGAACAGCGAATGTCCTGTCAAGTGATACAGGAAGTGAAGGGTTAAATGGGTTAAGACGAGAAATGGTGTGAAATTTGTGGTTCTTGGGAAAATGTCTTTGCTTGTTCAGGGGGAATTTCTTTACATTTAATTATTAAATTGAATAATTAATAGCTAACAAGTAAATAAAGGCATCAAAATTATCTTAAGTTAAGAGAACTTTAGGAATCTAGTCTATAATTAAATAATACCATAAATAATGTCAATATTTTTTGTTTAAATACATAAATTAAAGTTTGTTTTAAAAGGTTTATATATTTTTAATAGTTAAATTACAGATTAAATATTTTATAATGAAATAAGAAATAAACCTTAATTCTAAAGCTTTCCTAGAATTTTTCTTTTGTTTCTTAATTCCTTTATTTAAACAGCAAATTCATTTTTAACTTATAAAAAAAATATATATCCTTTTGCAACCCTTTTTTTATCGTTTATCCTGATTTGTTATTCATATTTTTCCTTTTTTTCTTAAGAATTTCCCTAAAAATGGTATTTGTTTAAACGAAGAGCCAAGAAGATTACCTTCGACTGATTGAGAGTTTCTGGGAAAATGTTCCACAAGGACCCTTGGTTGCTTTGGTATTCCTGGTGACTCCTCACGAGTCCTTTACCTTTTTGTTTTCTGCTCTGTGATTTGAGTTCTTGAGACAAAATATGTGAAATTCCCAAGAACTTCAGGTGCCAAAGCTGAAACTATTTTTGGTAGCTTGTATCCTTTTTTTTGTGGAATATATATTTAAATGAAAATTAAAAGCTATATCCTTTTTTGCGGTTGTGTGTACAACTAATTGGTTATTTTCTTGGAAAGGAGACACCGAGAGAGAGAGAAAGAGGCTTTTGTTTAATGGATTTTTTGTTTAAAGAAGCTTAATATGGAAAGCCAAAGATAATTTGCGCCGCTTAATCCTTTTGCCAACTGACCCAGCGTCCAGCCTGTGCATCCTGCATCCTGCGCTGATCCTGTTTGCAGTATAAAATATAAAGAGTGAAGAGCGAAGAGAGAGAGTGATGGAAAGTGGTAATATAAATTATTAAATAAACATTTATAAATTGTTATTATTGATTTCACTCGGCTCTTGTTCGGCTCTTTGTTTTTCCGCTTTTCCCCTGGCAAACTCTCTACCCTTGTGCCTTATTTTATTCCTGATTTGTGTGTCAAATGTTGTTGCTGCTGCTGCTGCTGCCGTTGAAGGCTTCATTTTGTTTGCATTTTATGGCGTGGAAACTATTGAAAATTATTTGCTGTTGCCGGGGCATGCATTTCATTATGCCATTTTGTTGCCGTTGTATTGGGTGTTATTATTCCGCATTCATTATTATTATTATTATTATTTTTCCTGGCCTGCATCTGATTTCCCTCTCTCTCTCTCTCTCTCTTAAATATTTTCTTTTTTTTTTATTTCGATCTCATTTTTTGCCAGCTTTGTGTACTTAAGCATATTAAGCGTATATTGAAAGGCAATCTTCATAATTTTTTGCATTTATTTCGAGGCTTTAAGTGGCTGGCAAATCGCAAATTGAAAAAGGAGCGGAGAGAAGAGGAATGAAATCACAATATTTGCCTCGACGACGACGAGCGATGTCTGCAAACGAGCTAAACCAAGCGAATGGCAATGCGTCGTATGCGTAATATTTGAGTTAACGCTGCGTATGCGTAATATTTGAAAGCACAACTCTTCGACATCTACTAGCTGTTCTTCTTTTATTTGATCTGTGCAGCATGAGTGAACTTTGGCAACTCACATAAAAAAAAATATATATGGAAAAGGTAAAATCACAAAAAAAAAATATAATAAAAAAAACTCACAAGAAAGGTATTTCTTTTAAAGAATCGCCAAAGAAGAACCAATAATATTAAAATAAAGTATTATCAAGACTATAATTTTAGGAAATGAACCTTAAACTTTGCCTAGATTTTAAAGTTAGAAATAAAAGAACATAATATATAATATAAAACAGAAGAACTCATTAAAAAGTATTATAAAATATGAATAATTCTAATAAAATGTATGATTTTTGTAAAGCAACATAATTATATAAAAAAGTATTATCAAAACCATAAATTTATAATAATAATCATTAACTTTACAAGGATTTTAAGCTTTAGAAAAATAAATACAAAATTAAGGAATATAATAAATAATATAATACCTTCAAAACCGTAATATATCTTATATATATCTATATCTGAAAACCCCATGAAAACCCCATGAAACCCCCCATGAAACCCCCCATAAAAACACCATGAAAA
Source organism: Drosophila truncata (assembly GCA_008042515.1). NCBI lineage: Eukaryota > Metazoa > Arthropoda > Insecta > Diptera > Drosophilidae > Drosophila > Drosophila truncata. Next base: position 96,059 of record VNJQ01001436.1, on the reverse strand, counting down.
CCCCATGAAAGCCCCATGAAAACCCCATGAAAACCTCATGAAAACCCCATGAAAACCCCATGAAAACCCCATGAAAACCCCGTGAAAACCCCATGAAAACCCCATGAAAATCCCATGAAAACCCCATGAAAACCCCATGAAAACCCCATGAAAACCCCATGAAAACCCCATGAAAACCCCATGAAACCCCCATGAAAACCCCATGAAAACCCCATGAAAACTCATAGTTATTCAATGGAAAACAAAAAAAAAAAAAGAACAAGCAAATGAAAGCGTAAATGAAACCTCCATTTAGCTGGCGGGCGACGGGCGGTGAGGGGGCAGATGCCAAAATGTGTAACACAAATACGAATTCAATTTCGTTGAACAATTGTTGACCTCATTGATAAGTCAGTGGCAGTAAAGTAAAGTAAAGTAAAGAAGTAGACCGCAAGAACAGTGTAAATCTCAATTTCCTCCAACCGCTGGAAAAACTTTCCCCCTCCCCTCTACCCTGTGTACCACCTCTCCAATCTACCCACTCGATAAACTTTAGTGGGATGCTCCATCACCTTTCTGGGAGCTACTTACAAACGCCATACATTTAGCTTGAGCCCTACTTGAGTTGCCTCACCATTTTTGCACATGACAAATCATGGGGGGGAAAGACAGGGAAAGCCGGGAGGGAAAATCCAATGCCTCCACCCCACTTTTTGACAAAGACATCGAGCGATGAATCCGTGAATCAAGCGAATGGCGAATGGAAGTTAACAGTTATTCCATTCCGCACTCTGTCAATACGAATTTATGCAAGCTGTTGTCGCTGCTGCTCTTCTCTGTCTTTTCCCCTGATTTCCCCCAGATTTTCCCACTGATTTCTCCCGATTTCCCACGCTTTTTTGCTAGGCTTCTTCTTCTTCTTCTTCGGCTCCTTCTCTCTTCATATCCTTGGGGAGCAGGCCTCTTCTCCCTGGGCTTTACTCAACAAAACCAACCCACCCACCCATCTCTCTGTTCAAACATATGCGGGCTCTAGCTTTGCTTTTAGCCTTCTTATGCCCTCGGCTGGGTGAAGGCTTGTTAAGAGGGGTATGAGAGGGGTATATGGGGTTTATAGGGTATATTTTTGTATTTAACTTAGGTTTTTTTTTGGATATTTATTAAGATAAAATTAATAACAAATTAATATATAAACATAGCTTAGAAAAAAAAGCAATAAAACCAGATTTTCATTTTAATTTTGGTCTTAAAACTGGTTTATATTTATAAATAATAATTATTGCAGGAACTGCTACCCTTTACTCAGCTTTTTTAGGTATTAACTGGGATATGTTGTGATAATTTGTAATATATAAATATAGCTTAGAAATAAGGAACCAAAAAATCAGTCTTTCTGATCAAATTTTTACCCTAAAACTGGTCACACTTTTTAAAATATTTATATATAGAATATATTATATTATATTTGCAGCAACTTTTACCCTCTACTCAGTTTTTTGGGTGTTAATTGGGATATTTTGTGATTAATATTAATATAAAAATATTGCTTGGCATAATACTTGAACTTCCTAATCAAATGTTGACCCTCAAACTGGTCACACTTTTTTAAAATATTTATATATATTATTTTTGCAGCAACTTTAACCCTCTACTCAGTTTATTGTGTGTTAATTGGGATATTTTGTGATAAAACCAAAAAACCAGTCTTGTTTAGAAAAATTCATAATCATCCTGATTAAATTTTGAACCTAAAACTGGTCACACTTTTATTTATTTTTGATAAATAATATCCTAGGATTAGGTTGATTTTATAATAAATATTTATATACAGAATCTTACTTAGAAAAATAGTCTTCCTCCTCAGAGGGGATTTAATTTTCAAATATATATCTATATATTATAATCACAGGACCTGCTACCCTGTTTTTAGTTAGGGTATCTCTCTGGGGAAGACCTAGACCCTGTGCGTTTATATCTATCAGCGACGCTTTAGGTTGAATCGCTCTTGCAGAGTGCTGTCGCTGCTGCTATGCTGTTTTGTTTGGCCAACAAAGGACCTAGCTTTCGCTCCCAACACGCTCTGGTAATATAATGCGCATGCATTACACACACACACACATAGAGAGGCACCCCCACATAACCCCCCTAAGCTGCCATCCCACTTAAATCCTTGGGTAATATCTGGCCATTGTGTAGTTGTATTTCAAGTGTAGTTACATAATTTGCTGCTCGGCTGCCGTTGCCGTTTCTGCCGTTGCTCCTTCTGCCCGAGTGCCTTCCCTGTGCTTTTGGTCCTGTGCCTGCGTCTGCTGCTGACACACAAATTACAGGCAAGGCCATAACATTCATGTGCCGGCTCCTAAAAATATGCAATAAAATGAAACTAAACTCCCGGCGTCAGCTGGTGGAGAGAAGCTGCTAGCTGCTCCTTAAAAAAAACTGGAATCCAGCTCGGTTCAAGGCTGCCCAGGATAATCAGCGCTTCATACAAAAAATGAAAATGGGAGCTACAAGAAATACAAATACAAAACGAAAAGCGAAAAACGAAAAACTGCAAACCAATCAACAAGCAAATCCAATACAACCCAAGGGACCGACCGAAGGGATCACTAACTAACACACAGACACAGGCAAGGACTCTCCGATTTATCTATATATGTATATGTATGTATGTATATCCCACTCATACACACGTAACTCATACTTGGGCCGCCGCCGCCACACACATAAAGAATACAAATCGTATTGCCACTTAAACTGAAAATGGCTTGCTACACATGTCCCTCTATGCATATGACCCTCGTATCCTATCAGGATCCCACTCTATCTCTCTCTCTCTCTTTGTCTGTGTTTGTGTGTGACCTCCTAGGGATGACAGCGTGAGTGGGCGAAAGGAGCTGCCTGCTCTGGGGGGTGTGGACAAATTGATTGCTTATTTGTAAGATATCAATTTATGGAAAAGCTGGGGGAATAAAGCTCTCACCATCCTCTGAAGGCCAGCAGAAAAGAACAACAGTAACAAGAACAGTAACAAGAAAAAAATATATACAGAATGTCTAGAGGAAACCTTTTTTTATTATCTACTGACTACCGACTGTCAGCAGCTAATGGAGTGATAAGCAGCAAGGATAAGATCTATATATCAAAAAGGCAGAGTTACGGTTAAAGTTAGATCTCAAAGTCAACTGAATTGAATAAAATAAAAAACTGAAGCTTGTGTCAGGCAAAATATAATAAATATTCATAGATAATATAAATAGAAATTAGAAAATTCTTTACATTTAGAGCAAAATAATATATATAAGTAAGCCAAATCATTAATCATTAATAAAAACCGCTACCAAAGTTACAATTTGTCTAATAATCCATCTGAGAAATATACAAAAATTATTTAACCCCAGAAAAGTTCAATTAAAAATTATTTTAAATACAAATAAAATAAAACTATATATAAACATTATTTAACTCCAGAAAAATTAAATTAAAAATTATTTTTAAAGGCAAATCATTATTTACCAAGTATTTTTAGATAGTTATTTATTTAATTATTTAGTTATAGCCCTAAAAAGTATTTTTTTTTTTTTTATAATTAGAAGACCTAAATATAAAAATATCTAAAAAACAACAAAAATTTATAGGTAATATATTAAAACTGCTTTATAAGGTGGAACTTTGTCAATAGTTTGCCTCAAAATATATAAAACTACATAGGAATTGCCTCTTTTTTAAGGAAATGTATAGTACATATTTAATAAACAAAAAATACAAAAAGAATAAATATTTTAAAATTGTTTTTTATAAGAAAAAATAATAACTAAATTGTTTTAAAAAGGAATCGTTATTAAACTGCCAAAATATCGATACAAATATTGATATATAAATACAAAATTCGATACATCGATACGAATTTCAATGTATTAATACAAATTTCGATATATTGATACAAATATTGGTATAATTTCGATATACTGAACTATAAAGTTTTAATTTTAATTAACATAATAATATATATTTAAAAAAAAATAGTTTTAAAAAGGAATTTATGAAAAATTATATATTTTTGTCTTATTTTCTTGTACTATTAATTTATTTATTTTTCTTTATTTTAAATTAAAAAACTGAACTTAATTAATTCGATATAATATCTATTATATGGAATAATTCCTGGCCAATTTTTATATGTTGAAAGCACTACACTTTATGTTTCCTTAATTTAAATCTAAAAATTTATTATATATATCCATTAAATTCCCTTTTAACTTAATTTGTTCTCTACATTCCCTTGATCATCAAAAACTTTACATTTTATTATTATTTTATATTGTAATAAACCAAAAAATAACAGATCACTTCACTCTCTCATCCCTAACCGCGATGGGCTTTCAATTATGGCTGATTTCGTACTGAACTGCCATCAAGTCCAAAACTGAAATGTTTGAATACATTGCCATTTAGAGCCAGAGGGTCCTGCGAGTCCCTGTTTTTAGGGGGGGGGGGCAAAAATATATATATGAGAGAGGGGAACAAGGGGAAGCATGGGGGAGTGAGCCTGGATGGCAAGGCAAGGGCGTGGCAAACGCATATATCACTTTGGAGTGCGACAGAAAGCGTAAATCAAATGATATGCGAGTGCAAGTATGACAAGTATGTATTATGTTGGTAACTATGTGTTATCAGCATCAACATTTTGTCCTCTGCGGGTAGCCGCCATACACACGGACCCCCCACTGCCTCCAAGATGGAGATGAAGATGGAGAACGTAGGAGGAAAACCAGGATTTGGGGTTTGGGGACCAAGGAAATGGCAAGCCAGGAGGACAACAGACAAACAGACAACAGACATGTTTATCGCCATATTCTCCGAGCCATGACTAAAGATGAACAGGGCATAAATACTCTGTGAAAAGCAGGCAGGAAGGCGACAAAGCGGCTCAAAATGGCAGCAGCAGCACCAAACACTCTTGGGGGGGGGGAGGACTTTGGGGCTTTCTCCCTCATTTTGGCTGGGAGGCTGTAAGGAGTCCTTCCTTGGAGGTCACAGGACCGCAGGCCAATGTTCCGTTGACAATGGCACAATGCCCTCGATTGCTGCGATAATTGAATGAAAACTCCATCGATTGTCGGCACTGACATTTATGCTTAGCACTGGAAAATTGCACAATTATCTCGGTTAAGTGTTGGAGTAATCAAGCTTATAAACTTCCTGTCAATTTTTTAACCAGAAATGAAAACAGTGGCAATTATTATTGAATTAATTGAAACCGAAAGCCGTGGTTGTTGTCTGATTAAAGCCCTTTTCTGGCTTTACATACAAATTTTTAAAGTTAATTTCGGAGTTTCCTGAGTAATATTGTTTTCCTTTTTTTAAACATTTTTATACAATTTTTTTCACAGCTTTATTTACCATTTTTGCATAATTTTTTGTATGCATTTCCAGCTCTCTTTAATTAACTTGCTGCTGCTGCTAGCACTTTAATTATTAATAGCTGGCGTTTTTCTTTTTTAACAATACAATTTAGAATAGTAAATTATGCAAGGGAATGTCCTGAGGAAAGGCTATATAACTTCTGCCTGATTAAATCTTTAAAGCTCTTTTTCGCTGTTTTTTTTTAAAGCCACAAAATGCAAAATTTAATTAACTTTGTTTATTTAACTGGTTTATTTAATAAGCTTATAGGAAAATGTCTTTAAAATATGGTAAATACTGCATTTTAAAGGGCTTAAAAAATAACCTTAACTCTGAAAAATTCCTTTAAATATTGCCTTTTAATTGACTTAAAAAATAAGCTTAACTCTTACAAAAATTCACTTAAATATGCGCTACTCCTCTTTTTTATTAAACTTTAATCCTGGCCCCGTAAAGTGGAAAAATATGAAAAAATAAATAAAACAATTGCCCAGGCGACACGACACTACACGATACACATACACACACTTATCAATAACACGCTTAGAGGGCTTCAGCCCCGATCAGCCAGTTTTCCGGCAGTTTTTTTTTTTGCCCCCCTCAACTCCCCGGCTTTTCTCACCCATTTTTCCTCTCCCAGCCAGCCCTCAAACGGATGACAAACTGCCGTACACATTGTGACAGCTGTCCGTCCGGGGGCCATGGCCCCTCTAGTCCTTGGTCATCCCCCTCTCGTACCCCTCGCCCAGAGAGAGGGGCGATAGTGGCCTGGTCCGACACCATCATCCATCTGCATAACATCCATCATCCGAGGACCGGCAAAAAAAAAACGCAGCCAGATACAATTATGGCGGGCGGCGATGGGGAAGAGGAGGAGGTGCTCTCGCGGGGAAAAACCCATTTGCAAATATGTACGTACGAGGCTCGAGGACGAGTGTGCATGTCCCGGGCCGTGTTGCCTCTCGATTGGCATTCCCGGGGTGCAATATTGCCCGGAGGAGGGGCAGCGAGCAGCGCCACAGGGGCGGAAAAATATACAGTGTGTGGGGGGAGGGAGCCCCGTTTGTCAACCGTAAAAATAAAAAAAATATATATATATATATATGCATACAAAAATCCAGAAGAGATAATGCAGAATATAGCTATAAAGGGAGGGCCATAGCTAGTATACCCTGGAAAATATTAAATGTAAAATGTAAGACTCAAAAAAAGAAAGATTTGACTGAATTTCGATTAATTTTTAAAACTTTCGATAACTAATATTCAGAATATCGATAATTACTTAGCAATTTCCAGATGCCAGAATTTCGATAAATTTTCAAGCATTTTAAAATAAATTCCAGAAAATAAAGGCATTTCATCACAAAACTAAAACGTTAAATAACAAAATACATCGATATATCGATACTAAATTGATAATTAAACCAAAATTCATTAAATAACAATAAATTTTAATATTTCTATATATGTATGTGTAATAAATTGATGTTCTATTGGATATATATAAATATTATAATCGAAAAAAGGTTGCCACTAAATTGAGCAACATTTTTCTGACAATTTTCTGTAATATCGATATTTTAGCATTTCATTTTATATTTCTTTTAGGAAAATATATTAAAATTTATAGTAATCAGATATTAATTTGAATATACTGAATCAATATAATCAACTTAAACGCACAAAATAAAAAATAAACTATTTAAATAACATTTTTTGATATTTATCGATAATTTCGATATTTAAGCTTTAACTACGCTATTTATTGATACCAGAAAGTTCTAAAATATTGAAGCCTTTGATATTTTCCATATTTTAAAGGATTTTTCCCTGCGATATACATCAGTAAACTACCCAGAAGCACAAAGAGAAAGCACATCATTGAGATGTCAGCGATGAAAAGTTGCCGTTGACTGGGCGACGATCTCGCCGCTTTGGGTTCGGTCCGGAATGGAGAATCCGGAATTGGGAGTCCGGGGAAGTCCGTCCGATGCCTTCTGGATGCCTTGTTTGTGTCACTCGTGTGTGTGAGTGTGTGGTGAGCCAATAAATATCGTGTTTAAGCCAACACCCAGCAACAAACGGTCGAGGATGTGTGTACGAGAGGGAAGGCCCAAAGCCCGCAAAACACATAGGGAAATGTGAAGCCAAGGGAGTGGGGGAGTGGAAAATCAAGAGGGGAGCTAAGGGATCCTGGGAAAATCAAGAGAGGTTGGGGGTCGGTCTCGTCTCTCTTTCTCCTCTCACCCATTGTGTGTGGCAAACTGTGAAACTGTGCAAAGGCGTTGGAGCATAAACAGTTTTTGACATTGTCAGGCCAAGACACATGCTAATGCCACGGGTGCGGGTGAGTGAGTGCCTCGATGGGCATGTGAATGTGACTATGGGTTGTGGATATAGGTCTAGATATGGTAACACAGTGCCTCTTCGGTTGAGTGAGTGAGTGGAGACCCAGAAGCACGCAAAGAAATGAGTGATCAAAAACTAAACTATTTTAAATAACATTTTTTTTCATATTTATCGATAATTTCGATAACTTTAGCTAAAGTAAGATTAGTAAAAAACTGTTTTTGAATTTATTGTAATATTTAATATTTTTCGAAAATTTGGATTTAATTTATTAAAGCCACCAAAATATGGATTTATTGTAAATTATCGATTTTTTTATTAACCTCGATATCGACCAGATATCGACCCAGAAGCATGCAAAGAAATGAGTGATCACAAAAAGTGGAATAAGGATTTTGAGGCAGGAAAATCTATATGTTACCTTATAATATTAATAAAATTAATTAAATTGTCTTCAAAAAATAGTCTATTTCAGTTTATTTAAGCTCTCAAAGGTTTTAAGTTAATTTCAAGCCTAGCAAACAATTAATTTCAATTGCAAAACACACACATCGGCTTGTTAAACAAGTAAACAACATAAAACAACCTAAAACACATAATTCAATATATAATTCCCTTTCTCCTTCATCCTCCCCCCCTGAGGCATAAAACACTTCCATAACAAAAGATACTTAGTAATACACGTATTAACTTTAACTAGTTGAGACAACCAAATGACTTAATGACCCAATAATGAATTATAAATCAAAGCCACGGCCAGTGTTTAATTATTTATTACACCCTAAACACGAGAAAGGGAAATAGAGAGAGATAATGGACACACACTGAGTGTCAAAAATGTAAAACTATTCTTAAACATTAATCAGAGAGAAAGAGGAGATACAAGAAGAGATAGAGAAGAGAGAGTGAGAAACAATCAGGCGCATTAAGGTTGCTCATTAATAAATGATTAGCTCATTTAGTCACACATTATTCAAGTTAATTTGTCTGGGGGTTTCGTTAATTAAATAAGTAGAACAAATTAAGGAGTAAATAAAAAAAAAGAAATAAATTTAAATAAATGGAAGAAATTAAGGAGCAAATAAAAAAGGGAAAATAAATTTAAATAAATAAAAGAAATTAAGCATTAAATGAAAATTAAGGAAGTACAACAAATTAAAGAGTAATTAAAAAAGATATACATATAAATAAATATAAGAACTTGAGCAGTAAATAAAAAATAAGAAAATACAACAAATAGAACCTCAAATAAATACAAAAAAATAAAAATAAAAACCACTAGTAAAGGCACAGAAATAAAAATTCCAAGAGCTGCACACATATTTAAGGTGTCACAACACTTTATACATTTTCTGTCCGAACCTATCCTTTCCCTATCCTTTCTCCCCCCTACCAACCTGTCCTGCCCATGTCCTGGCATACCATCATAACCTTTCCCTTCATTTTGAGCATTTTCTGCTAGTGTAGGCCCAACGCATATGTGTGTATGTCCTGGCCAGTCAGCCGTAAACGTTATCTTCCACCCTCCTCCTCTGACTTTTCCTGCCTTTCTCACTTTTCCTTTTTGCAGTTGCAGGACCTGATGTCCTGTGTGTTTGTGTGTGTGTATTTGTGGTGTGCATTTATAAGCCTCATATCTATGGAGCGGCATAACCGTACTATATCTTTTTCGGCTTTTATAGCTCTCACCGAGATTCACGTTTTTAGGGTCCCCGGCCTTTGGACTTTATGGACTCATTTTGTGACTGGACGTGATGTGAAAGTTGTCCCACACACACACACACACACCCACCATACACATGTACGTGTTGTGGGTAAACCGATTTGTCATTATTATTGAAGACCATAAAATCCCCCACCGTTTGGATCCTGTTGGCAGTCCTTGTGTCCTTGTGTTGGGATGTTGGGTCACGGGGCAAGTCAAAACGTTTAGCAGGCGCTTAAAAAGCAAACATCATCCAACAGCAACCCGAGTACCCGGAATCCCGGAATCACAACTACTGGAGACCATGGAGACCATCATCATTGGAGATCCTGCGCTACCATGAATCCATGATTCCGGCAGGTATCATGCATCATCGCCGCTGCCATCATCGTCATTATTGCGGTGCCGTATGGTGTGTGTGTGTGTGTGTTTGGATTGCGGTGCCGTATGGTGTGTGTGTGTGTGTGTTTGGATGTGTGTTTATATGGCAGAAAAGTCGAAAGTCCCGGAGTCCAAAGTGCTGATGGTTTTTCGGCGGGCCCTGAAATGTAGGCAACACAAATTGGACAGGTTTTTGTGGGAAATGTTTGGAAATTAGCGGCAAATGAAAGGGAGAGCGGTTGGCAGAGGGAGGGGGAAATGGGGTACCGGTCCATATAATTGGGCAGATTGATTTTCCAACAGAAACTAGAGAAAGAGAGAGGATGTGTGCCACGAGAACTTGTATACCGAAAATAGCCAACAGGATATGTAAGCCATAATAATGAGCTCAAATATCATTCGCAAAAAAAGCATCATTGTCGATCCATGGAAATTTAATATATATAAAAAAATATGTATAAATATATTTATAGAAAATATTTAAAAAAATATTTTGTTCAATATTTATAGCCAAAATTACGTGAAATATAAATACCAAATATAAAACCATTTTATATAACGAAAAATATACAATTCAAAATTAAAATATTATTATTTTAGAAATATTTCAATAAAAAATCTGAAAGGAATATATAAATAAAAAATAATGAGCTAAATTTAAATACAACAAAAATAGCTTTAATTTGTATATATTAAAATATCGATTTTATGGGTTTTAAATTATGTTTCTAACAAGATATTGTCAGATAAAATACATACAAAAATTAAGCTCTCAATATCATATAAAAAAATATAATATGAAATTTAAATGTACATTTTAATACTAATTTAAAAAATATTTAAAAAATTTAAAAATATAAGCTTTAATTGTAAAATATTAATATTATCAATAATAAATAATAGATGTTGAATTTAAATCATTTTTTTCAACGAAAAAGTTCAAATTTATTTATCGATAACAATATGATACAAGAAATATGGAAAACATGGTAATTTCAAACATTTTGGGATATCGATAAATGTCACATTTATCATATTAAATATCGATAAATGTCGCATAATATTTGAATTTGTTTAATTTAAATAATTTGTCTTTAAGGAGAAATCTAATATAAAATATGGCTAAAACTATAGCGTTCCATATCACATAAGAAAATATAATCATTTTTGATACATTAAAAATTTAGGAATTAAAAAATTAAAAATTAGTAAAAAACTGTTTTTGAATTTATTTTAATCTATAATATGTATCGATAATTTGAATTTAATTTATTAAATATATCGATTATAGTCACTAAAATATGTATTTAAGCCCGTAAGTTATCGATTTCTTTATTAATCTAGATATCGACACCGTTGACACATTATCGACATATCAATTTCGTCACACCTTAAATCCCCTTAAAATATTGAATATATTCCACACATTAAAACATTGAATTATGTGTGTTGGCAGCCCAGGTAAACTTTATAAAATGTTAATTTTCCGCCTCATGTTAAAACTGCTAAAAACTTTTCCACCAAAAAGCTACGTAAAAACTCAAACATGGTTTTTAGAGAAGCCGCCAAAGAATAAAACAAAGAACAAAAAAGAAGAAAATAAAATAAAGAAAACTTGAAGAAAATTCGAGAGGAAAAAGCAAATAGCAAATATCAGGATATTCTTCAGATCAGAAAAGCGTGAAGCCTAAGCGTGAAATTATTATAATAAATGAAGGCGGCAAATGGCGAAACTTTCTGACAGCCTAAAGTTTGCAGTGAGAAAAACTAATTGAAGCCATAACTGATGGCCAATAAATTGTGAGAGTGTGTGTGTGTTAGTGGGTAAAATGGAATTTTCGAATATAAGCCAGGAAAATATGAGCCAGAATTGTGCTTTATTAATTTCAACAAATTGCAGGGAAACCCCCTGACGATAAGAATGCATACAGTCACAGTGGGAAATATTTTCGCTTTGAACTGAGTTTTCACAAGGTGTGAAGTGTCACAGCCAGAGGAAAAGTGGGTGGAAAATATAAGAGAGATGCAGACAGAGTTGGAGATGGAAATGACCCATCTCTGTGGAGAGGTATAGCCCCGGCAGTACATTATGGAATTTCCTTTGTGCTTCATTCCAATCAGGAAAAGTGAAATGTCCCCCGAGGAGACTCTGACTCTGACTCTGAGGAAAGCTCAGGGAAAGCTCAGGCAGGAAGGGAGGGGCAGGAAAGTGAGTGCTGTTGGAAAATTTTGTTGTGCTGCAAACCGAATGCGAATGCAACACTTTGTGGCAACTTTCTGCTTCCTGCTCTCACTCTCTTCCTCTCTCTCTGTTTTTCCGCAGTTTTTCCTCCTCCTTTTCCCCCCCTCAATGTTTGCTTAACCAAATTAAAGTTTTTTCGGGGGCCCAGGCTAGCTCGGTTTCACCCATTTCCCATCGTAAGAGCCTTCTGCCTAATTAGTTGTAAGCGAATTTGTATTCAATTTGCTGCTCTGGCTTCATCTCCTGCTCCTAGTCCTGCTCCTGCTCCTGCTCTTAGTCCTGCTCCTCCTTTACTTGCTTCTTGTTTAGCAGCTCCTGCTTCATCTCCCCTCGCAGCTTCCTGTTTTTTGGGGGGGAAACCTCATCCTCTCGCCTGTTTCCGGGGCAGTTCTCATAACTCGGCCTGGCAGGCCATAAATTATGTTGCCTACGACTTGGCAATTAAGCCACCTCCCCTCTCCTTGCGGGCCAACCACAAGTGAGGAGAAGGCAAGGAGCAGGAGCCAGGAAGGAAGGATGGGCAAAAACGCCAGGACTCTAGTGGCGCGTGCCGAGTGCTCAACTCTCTGGCACAAATATACATAGTTTCGAGGCCCCCGAACTGGGATCTCTTTTTCCGAGCCCATCAAATTTACACCTAACAAACTTCATAACAAAGTCATAAAACCTCGCTATATATAGGCAAGTGTGTGTGTGTGTTGGTGTGTGTGTGTGTTGGCCATAAAAATGTTAAGGCCAAGAGCACACTGGCTGCTGAAGAAGAAGGTGGAAAAAATAAGGTATGGAGCCAGGGGCATACCCTTTGACATAAAAAAAAGGGAAGTTGTTAGGGAAAAATGTAATTTCTTTAAATTTCATAAATATTTTTTTTTATTTTGTAATAAATATTAACCAAAAATTTAATTTCTTTAAATTTCATAAATATTTTTCTTTATTTTGTAATTAATTTGGAATTTTTTAAAATAATTAAATGACTTAAACTACTTAAAACATAGGTTAAGACTCTTTTTATGTATTTTTATTTTATTTATAAATTCGAAAGGGGTTTGAAGTCTCCTTAAAATCTTTTAAATCTTGTTAAAGCTTTTTTAAAATGGAATTTATTTATTTTTCTGTATTTATACTTTAATTTATAACCAATAAAAATAGTTAAAAGACCTTAAACTAATGTGGAAATATAAAAAAACATATCTTACAAATTAAAAAGGGTTTTAAATTCCCCTAAAATCTCTTTAAATTTAGTTAAACCATTTAAAAATATATTTAACTATGTTTTTCTTTATTTTATTTATGTATATTTGAATATATATTTATTTAAATAATTAATATAAATAAATAATTAATTAATTAATTAATAATTAATTAATTAATAATTAATAAAATAAGCTACTTAACAAAATGGTTAATAATCTAATTTTTATATGCCTTAAAAATTCGACGGTTTTAAATTTTTTTATTTTAAGCCTCTTTAAAATATATTTAATTTTATTTTTCCTTATTTTGTTTACCTGTGTTTTAAATACCATAATTCTTTAAAACAGTTAAAAGACTTAAAATTCAAGTAAAGACTTTTATAAAAAATGTTCTAGGAATTCGAAGGGGTTTTAAATTCTTTTAAAGTAAATGTACACCCCTTTAAATCCTCTTTAAAACTATTTGTATTAATTTTTCTTTAAATATAATGCTTAAACTAAATATATATATATTTATTATTAAATTATTTATTATATATTTATTATTAATTATTTATTATATATTATTTAATGTGTATTTATTTAATTTTTTAAGCTTGGGCAAGGCAAATAAAGTTCAATAACCTCAGAGTTCCCTAAACCACGTGAAATGTTGTGCCAGGCAACATATAAATTAATATTATATTTCATAATTCACTTATTAAAATAAAAATATATTTTTTTATAAAACAAATTAGTTAAATAAATACTTAAACCAATTTTCCCCACAATTTTCTTTACCCTAGACAACCGCAGGCGAAATTAAAACAGGAAATGCACGAAAAATGCAAAAAAATGTGGCTGCCAACTTGGCAGAAAATGGCAGCACACTCTAGAAAAGTGGGCGTGGCTGGGGTACTTGAAGGACTCTTTAAACAGAGGCCCCTGTCTCCTATCTTTTGGCTCCCATTTCTAGTTTTTTTTTTGCGACGCCCCTGGACTGTAACTGCTCACTTTTTGGGGGCCCGGGCCTGGGAAGAGTCAGAAATATGCATATGAATATAAAACTATGCGGACAGGATGTGTGTTTTGGGGTGTGAGTGGGTGAGTGGGTAAGTGGGTGAATGTGTGTGTGAGAGCTCAAAGTTTTGCAACCTTCTTTTGACCCGAAAAGACCCCCCTTTAGACCTCCGCCCCTGCCTAGACAGACAGTTTATGTTTGCATGTCACTGAGCCTGTAATGTATTCTAATTGAATGTTGAACTTGACCATCTTCACATATGCGACTAACTGAAACCGGAAAGGACCCTCAAACACACACACACACACACACAGAGATGAGCAGGAAGGACATGCACTGAAATACAGAGAAGGAAGGAAGAACAACTGAAGCTTGAAGTGGTGAAAGAGGAAAGTGTAGATGAAGCCGGGTTTAAAAGTGAAGATATTTATGTTTTTGGTTTTTTTTCTACTTAGTTCTAGGACTTACTTCCGGTGTAAAAAGGATTTACACTTAAGAGAAAATTATTTTGGGGAAAATAAAATATTTTGAGAACTGATGAAGTCAGAAAAGGCTAAAAAACCAACTGAAGTAAAGTATTTCATACAGTTTTCAGCTGCTAAGTGAGTTTATAAAGCGTATTAATATCCAAAAAATATAAAAGAATCTAGATAACATTTTTATTATTATATTATATATTATTTTTCCCACTTACTTATAAGTCCTACTTTCTTAATTAAAAGGATTAAGACTCAAGAAAAACTGATTCAAAGAATATAAAATAATATAAGAGCTAAAGAAGTTGGAAATTGCACTTTTTCCACTTACTTATAAGTCCTACTTCCTTAAAAAAAGGATTTTGACTTAAGAAATAACTACTTCAAAGAAAATATAATAATTTAAGAGCTAAAGAAGTCAGAAATGTATTTTTTTCCACTTACTTATAAGTCTTACTTCCTTAAAAAAAGGTTTTTTACTTAAGGAAAAACTTCTTCAAAGAAAATATAATAATTAAAGAGCTTAAGAAGTCAGAAATGTATATTTTTTCACTACTTCCTTAATAAAAATAATTTAGACTACCAAAAAATATTCCTAAAATAAAACAAAATATTTTACGAACTAAAGAAATCAATAAAAGCTAAACAAACCCACTTGCATTTCAGCATTTAAAGAATTCCATCTTCTTTCAGCCTTTTAAGCAAGTTAATTAACATTTTAAATCCCTCAAAAAAAGAAAACTAAATATAAAAATTGCTTTACTTCACATTCACAGGAATAAGCAAGGATTTTAATTTCAATCAGAGCCACAAATTGAGCAACTATTTGATAGACAAACAAGCAAAAATTGCAAGGAAACTTCTGATGCTATTTTTTTGCTAAAACTCCCAAATAAAGTCTGATTTCTGACCAAAAATATAAATGCCAAACCCTCGGACAAGTTTAAGAAAATGTGTGTGGTAAGCATATATATTTTCCATTGGGGGAAAATAGCTTAATGCTTTTCCGGAAGCAGGGTGCGGGCCATGGAGTTCAAAACACGAACACGGACTTTCCAATTGAAATGCAGCTGTGAAATTTGCATGAAAACCAAATTTAACTGCCGTCGAATGCACACAAATGTTTAACCAAATGACTCTGTGTCCCTTTCTCTCTCTATGCTCTGTAATTTTATTAAAAATCATTGACCACGCCCACACAGTACAGCACAGCCCCTAGAATGCATTTTGTTTTTGGGTTGGGAAAATGTGGAGCCAAAAAACCATAAAAGGCAACAATCAAACAGGGATGCGGCACGAGATAGATATAGATTATATATATATGTGTAAAAATATATCTAAAAGGGCGATATCCACAGGGAAACAATTTGCCAAAAAATCGAAAATCCACAACAACAACAAAATAATATATATACAACACATGTGTTGTTGTTGGCACGCCAAATGCAATTTCCATAACAAATCAAATATTTTATGGCCTTAGCCAAATGGCAACCGACAAAATGCTTTTCTCTTTTCTGTTTTCTGGCTTTAAAGTCCGTCAGAAGGGAAAATTCATTTCTAGTCTTCGTCTTTTGTGGGAAAAGGGAAAAAGCTAAGGCAGGCAAAAGTGGTTTGAGCCAAGGGTTCGGGTTCCTAAATCACTAAATGGGTCAAAATGTTTGTATGTTTGTCCCCTTATCTTAGGCCTGGGTGTTGTTTGCTGCCTGCGGTAATCCCCAGTAGGAAAAACCCCCTTAGAAAAGGCAACAATTAGTCCGGGCATTTGCTGCAAATAATATTTGCTAAATGTCCCAAACAGAATCGTCATAAATAAAAGCCACACAAACACACCAAGCAATTTTTTGGGCTTGGCTTTTGGGCTGGTAAAAAAAATATTTACCAATTCCTTTGAGTGAGTGATTGTCAATCAAAAATGTTTGCTACGAAAAATGTCCTTTAAGAAAATGTCATTACAAAAATATTCTCAAAAGAAAAATCTATTCAAATTCTAATTAAAAAATTTTACTGCTACGAATTTTCTGATATATTTTTCCTATGAACTTATATAGCCTTTTCTTAGGCAAAAGGAAAACTTAAACTTTTAAGCAATTTATGGGATTAATCCCCCGAGAAGGGACAGTTAGCCTCTAGACTAAAATTCAAAGTTCGTTAATCAATATATATTATAATAGAAAACCTTTCAAACTGAAAGAAAATCCTGTTTGGAATACACTCTCAATAATATTCATGAACTGCAAGAAATTGTGATTCTCTGAATTTGAATACTTGAATATATACAGAAAATTGCCATGCAAAAACCATAAATAATTCATGTTTTATTGGAAAATGTTGCACACATGTGAGCCCAGAATATTCAAGGAGATTAAATTATAAATAAATAAATAAAGTTGGGCAAAAACACTCACACTCTCACACATACAGTAACTGATTCTAGTTGGAAGCATTCGATATAAAAGCTATCTTTTAGTTATTTTCTATTAAGATAAAATCCTCTTAGAGGCTCTTTATTTTTTTGTATATATAAAAATACGCTTAAGTTTTATCAATATTTAAGTTTTTCTTAAATAATTTTTGCTTTCTGGCTAGTAATAGCACAGAATATCGATATTTCGTTACTATTTCGATATATTTCGTTGAAACACATACTTTTATGACATTTTCTATATTATTCTTATGAGAAATATATTAGAAAAAAGAATTTGGTAAAAAAAATACTTATGAGTACCTTTTCTTCGTATATTTTGTCTATCGATGTTTTAAAAATAAATTCGATATATTTAAATTTTCAAAATTTCAATAAAATTTCGATAAATGCTTACAAAATTGTTCGAGCCTATATTAATATACGCAGGATAAATCGATATTTTACAAATATCCCATATAGATACAGGTTATCAAGATGTTTAAAAACTATCGATAACAACTACAAAAATGAACCAAATAACATTATTTAAACTTTTGTTCGGCCTTATACATAGTTATACATATCAATTAATATTAAAAGTATAATTTTTTTAACTCAACATTTTTATATAAAAAACTTATCGATATTTTCGATTTATAAATACAAATTTTCCCCTTGATATCCCTCCCCTAGTGTATATTAAGCCATTGTATCTTAAATCCCACACATTGAAGACTCTCTTGTTGATTGTATCTATTATCTAACGTCTTTCCACCTGTTCGTTTACCTTTGCTGATTGTTTTGTTGTGTGCTATTTGTTTTTCATTTTGGGCAAAGCATTGAGAGCTTAACTTTTAAACCATTTCCAAAAAAATAATACAAAAAAAGAGACCCATGTACACATGAAAGTGTCAAGTGCATGTGTGAGGTGTAACTGTAAGTGTGTGTGTGTGGGTGTGTGGGTGTGTGTGTGCGGGACACAATGCGGAATGTGGCAAGAACATTTACACAAAGCCCCGGCGGCGACAGCACCAAAAACCAAAACTAAAACTGCAGCAATTAACTGCCAGAGCAGGGCAATCCTTTACACCCACGCCAAAAAAATACAAAAAAAAGAATATATAAAAGGGAAAGTGGGTGGCAAAAGGGTTAAAAAAAGAAAAGGAAGGTTAAAACTAGTCTAAAAGTATGTGAAAAGTGGGTGGCAAAAGGGTTAAAAGTGGGCCAAAAAGGGGTTTGAGGAAAAAAACAAATCAGGCGTGGCTAAAACTTTGATGCACTTGTTTAAAACATTCAAAGTAGCGAAAAATCGTTTAAGTAAGCCGGATTCCAAATACCGCAGAGTAACGGGGGCGGGGGGGCTTAAAGCAGGACTCTGTCTCATGGGCGTGGCATAAAAGGGGGAGAAGAGAAGAGAAGGCAGAGCTGGTGACCAGAGTTGTGTTTTTAAGCCTACGCATTTTGACCCGGCCAAGCGAACCCAACTCCGCAGCAGATCTTTGCCACCTTCCCCTGGGGGCCTCTGGGCGCGTCCTGTGGCAGCAGGACTTTGGTCACTCCTCCAAAAAAAAAAAAATCACCCCCATTCCTCCCTCTATTTTTTTTTTTTAGGGGAAAATGCAACAAAAACAAAGCGCTAAACCACCAAACACCAAATGCTGTCGCTGTCAGACGGGGAAATGGGAGATGCTACCCTATAGCAGGGTTAAGGATGGTCAAGGGGTTAAGAACTCACAGGATGAAGGCTGCCAGAATGAAGGGGTAACAGTGCAGGCAGCTGCTAAAGTTCACACAAACACTGATAGAAAATAAAGTGCAGAAACCTTAAAAAATAACCCTAAAGATTTTAATTAATAACAAAATCTTCTCATTATTTGAAAATTATTTGAAAATTATATAATTTTCTTGGTATTATTTGGTATTATTTTCTGACTATTTTAAATCCGAAACCTTAAAAGATAACTCTAAAGATTTTAATTATAAATAAAATCTTTTCAATCTGTTGATGGCTTTAAAAATGATATAATTTTTTGTTTATGTTATTTTCTTATTATTATAAATCAGAAACCCTTAAAGATAACCCTAAAGATTTTAATTATAAATAACATCTTTTCAATCTGTGGATGGCTTTAAAAATTATATATTTTTTTTGGTATTATTTTCTTACTATTTTAAATCAGAAACCTTAAAAGATAACCCCAAAGATTTTAATTATTAATAAAATCTTGTCAATCTGAGGATTGCTTTAAAAATTATATAATTTTTTTGGTATTATTTGGTATTATTTTCATATTATTTTTAAATCAGAAACCTTAAAACATAACCCTAAAGATTTTAATTATAAATAAAATCTTTTCTATCTGCGGATGGCTTTAAAAATTATATATATATATTTTTTTGTATTATTTTCTTAATAATTTCAGTGTTTATTTTATATTTTTCAGTGTTCTCTGCTGTTCATTTGCGCATCTAATGAAGCTCAGGCTCTCTCGGCAAATGTGCGTTGCGTGGGCGGTTAACAGCTGCGGCGGCAATGGCGGCGCAACGTCGTCAGCTGCTGCCTGCCATCAACAACGCATTTTCGGGTGGAAAAAGTTTTTCCAAGCCCCCCTTTTACCCCTGGTAGAGCGCCATAACATAACGTTTCATTAGAGATGAGCTGATAAACATGCAGGCGCAGCGGTAAAGCAAAATCTCCCACATACACACGACACAGCCCACAAGTTTCCCGAAGCCCTTGCAAAAAAAAAATTATATTGAAAAATCCCTGGGGTATAGGAAACAAATTTAAGTCTTCATATGGAAATTAGGAAAATGTTTAGCTAATCAGTGAAAGATTATAGGGGAAACCCCGGGTAAAACCAAGTTTTCTTTGGCAAATTATAAGGGAAAGTTGAGGGAAGGCCTGTGACTTGGTTATTTCTTGAAAGGGAAAGTTTAATAGTTTTTTAGTAATTTATTAGCTATTTATTATATTTATTGTATTTATTATATTTATTGTATTTATTATATTCATTATATTCATTATATTCATTATATTCATTATATTCATTATATTCATTATATTCATTATATTCATTATATTCATTATATTTATTATATGTATTATATTTATTACATTTATTATATTTATTATATTTATTATATTTATTATATTCATTATATTCATTATATTCATTATATTCATTATATTCATTATATTCATTATATTCATTATATTCATTATATTCATTATATTCATTATATTCATTATATTTATTATATTTATAATATTTATTGATTTATTTTATTTATAAACAGCTAAGACTTAACTCAAATTAGGAGCTACCGAGGCTATATTATATCATTATTATAAATATTCTGCTTAATATTAATGTATACAATTTTTTATTGATTACAAATATTATTTCTGGACCTCTTTAGGTTTTAAAAATATTTTTCATTTGATTTTTCCATAAAAAACCATTCAAAGAATATTATTAGCTATAGAAAAATCCCTTTATCTTCACCTAAATTCCTCTCCTTCTTTCTCCTAATACCTCTGATCTTATTTAATAAATTTTAATATTATAATAATGTTAATATTCTTTTAAAAATCGACACTTTTGTCGCCTGTTTGCACAGATATTTACAAATATACATATGTATATCTATATGTAAATATGTGTTGCTTTTCCGGCTGCTGTTTCTGTTTTTATTTTTTTTTCTGTTTTTGTGTCCGTCATGGTTGTTGTTATTGTTGTTGTTGTTGTTGGTGTGGGCATGCCTTTTGTTTTTCGGTGGCCCTAAAAAATTTCACAGTTTCTTGTTCTGGCGGCGCGGATGCGTGGCAGCAGGGCCAGGGACAGGGCCAGGCCAGGAATGGCCTCATGTGGAATGCCTCATGTGGTCTGGACGCACGACAACAACAGCGCTCAAATTTGAGTGGCCACCAAAAAAAAAAAAATGGTGGAAAGAGGGAAGAGCCAGGAGGCAGAGTCCGAAGCGGACACAGAGGCGGACACGGAGGCGGACACGGAGGCGGAGATAGAGGTATTTGGCACGCCAATACAATAACAAATTAAAGGAACAAAGGATTTAGCATGTGGCAAGGCTTAGCTCTGCTGCGGTCCACGCTTTCTCGTTCTGGTTCGAGCTCAGTTTTTACACAGAGAGAAAGGGGGTTTATTTAATGGATTAACTTTTAAAATTAATATACAAAAAAATAAAGTATTTTGTAGTACTTATTATTATTTATTTATGTAAATCAAAAGGTTATCTTTCGCCATTAAAAGTTCATTTGCAACTTAACCTTTTCTTTTTAACTACAAGTTAAAGTGCCTGTTAGTTAACTGGCATTTAAATTGATTTCACAAGTTTCTTTGATTCTATTAATTTTAAATTAAAGTTCAGTTAAAACAATTAAAATAAAGCTTAAGTTTAAATGCTCTTTTGTTGAAATGAAGTTTAATTTGCAATGTAATTAATTTTAAATGTTAATTAATTTAATTTTAAAGATATTTAACAATTTTATAAAGGCAACTTTGTCTCAATTAAATGTTATTTTGTTCAAACGCAAAGTCTGTCTGCCTGTTGGTCCTGCTGCTTAACGCTTAAGGTTAACGCTTAAGTTAAGGTTCCTATCACTTAACGGTCAGTTAACGTTAAGGATATGTCTGTTGGTCCTGTTGTTTAACGCTCAGTTAAGGTTCCTGTCACTTAACGGTCAGTTAACGTTAAGGAAATGTCTTCGGGGTTCGTTTTCTGTAAATTTAAAAAGCTTCAAGTTTAAAAATTTTAAAAGTGGCTTACAGAAATTAATGGCTAAAAAGAGGTGCTGTTAAAAACAAGCTAAAATTTTTAATTAACAGTTAAGTGTTATTATAATTTGGACTTTGACATTTAGACATAGCTAATTGATAGAAGAAGTCAAGAAAAAACAACAAAAGTTTGTGTATATTACAAATTAAATGAAATTGTGCAAAATGTTATTGATTTTTAACAGGCAGTTAAAGAGTTAAAGTGTCTGTTAAATATTAACTAATGTTAGAGAAAATAGTTCTAAATGGTTAGAAAGCAATGCATAATTCCAAGAAATTTAAATAATAAAATGTAATGAAAAGTTATATAAAGTTTATGTTATAGATTTATTAAAATTTTAATTCATGACCCTTTCTAAGCCCCATTTTCTCTCAGTGTTTGCTTGTTTCTGCGTGCAAAATGCGTGGCGTGCGAAGGAGGAAGAGAGCAAAGCGTGGGCAAAGCGTGGAGGACCAAAAATGCAAATGGAAGGAAGTGCAGAAGAGAGAGGAAGAGGGAGGAGCTCTAAGCCTTGAGCGAACATTACCGGCGATTACCCCGTTAGCGTTCACCGTTAGTTGCTGCTCGAAACAAGCTTTAGCACCAGAATGTGGATGTGGATGTGGATGTGGATGCGAACATCCTCCTAAGCTCATCAAAGAACCAACAAGAATAACAACAACAACAACAACAACGGGAACAACGGCAACGACAGGACGACGATGCCGGAGAAAGAGCCAAGTGTTGATGGGGCCATCATTTGACGCGGGGGTTAAAAAGGGACACTAAGAGAAACCGTTTAAGTTCAATTGTTTTTTTGGAAATTCAATAGGATTTAAAAGGAGGAACTCAGGAGTCACCAGGTGACATCAGAAATTCCCAGAAAATTCCTAGGACTCTCCCAAAACATTTAACCATTTAATTGTGGCTCAAGGCTTAAACATTTTAATGAAAATATAGTTTAGACCCTCTGTCAAAGACCCTTCTCATATTTACCTGCTATCATTTAACATGACAGCGCTTAAAGGCTTTCGAATGTCAATCAAAACTTGGCCTAAACCACATTTTGGGTTTTTGTGAAATTGTTAAAAATTCAACCAAAAAACTAATCAGGAAATTTTAGAGGCAAATTTAAATTCATTCTCTCAGTGAGAGCTTGCTTCTCCTTTGGAAAATTAGAATGAAAATGCATTCAGCAGCAGCCTTTAGGCACTTCACAGAGGCGTGAAGAAAATCCATCCCCCGGGCAACGGGGTTGGATTGTTGGAAAAATAAAGTTTGATTAGGCGACTTCAATAAAGTTATAAACACAATCGATGCTGCCGATTGGCAAAATTGCCGCTTAAGTGATTAAAGGCCAACTTGCCGGCTCTCTTAGCCATCCAATTAGGGGCCCGTCAACACAGCTGCTTGATTGATTGATTGACTGAGTGACTCACAGACCGACTGGCGTTTTGACAAGCCTGACGAAGGCTGGCTTTCAAGGTTTTTGCCTTTAAGACATCCCAGCAACAGGTTGTGGTGGTTAAAGGTGGTTTAAAGATGGCAAAAGGTAAATTATAACACGCAATGGCAGCTCTGTTGCCTTGCTAATAGTTCACGCATTAATTCGCTTACTCATTTCCACTTTTCCCTCCTTGTGTTTTCCCTTTGGCACAACACAAAATCTCACTCAGCTAACAAAACACCTGCAAACACACACACACACACCTGTGTATCGGGGATTGTCGCTAACTGTTAGTGAGCGTTAAATGCAATAAATTGCATAAAACTTTTTTGCTTTGGGTGGGGGGGGGGGTAAATTCCCTTTTCATAGGGATAACAGCGTGACACAAAGGATAATGGTTTAAAATGGGTTTTTCTATTTTTTGTTAACTACGTTTTAAGTCTACATTAATTTTATTTATTAATTATATCGTAAGAATGTAGAGAAATGCATAAATATTAATGGAAAAACACAACTCATGCTACCTAAGGTCAAGTTCTTTAAAGCTTGCTTAAAGACGGTCACACTTAATATTACAAAAGGTTTTTCTTAGAGATAAAACCTTTATTTTAATCACAGAAAACTATAGTAATCAATCATGAGAAGAAATGCATAAATATTAATGGAAAAACACAACTCACGCAACCTAAGGTAAAGTCCTTTGAAGCTTGCTTAAAGACGGTCACACTTAATATTACAAAAGGTTTTTCTTAGAGATTAAACCAGATTAAATCAGTTACATGATAAGAAAGCATTTTTAATAAATGTTAGTTTAAAGTTTTGTAAACACAAGAAGAATATATTATACAAATATATATTGTGCATAGAAAAATATTGTAAAATTGTACAATAATATTGAAATGACTCACCGATTCAAAACTTTGAAGGTAAAACAAAAAGTATAAATAAGCTCGAACTTAAGATCTGAAAAATATAAAAAAAATATAAATTTTAGAATAAGAAAAAAGCAAGATTTAATAAATATAATTGTATATTGTATATTGTGCATAGAAAAATATTGTAAAATTGTAAAATAATAAAGAAATGACTCACCGATTCCGAAATTTGAAGATAAAACAAGATGCATAAATAAACTCGAACTTAAAGATCTGAAAAAAATTTAAATATAAAGTTTAGAATAAGAAAAAGGCAAGATTTTTAAAGCAAAATATTTTCTTAATCTTAATTTTCTTATTTTACAAAATTTTGTTAATGAGAAAACATAAAATTTGAATGTAAAATAATAATACTAATATAATTATAGTTAAATTTTTAGAATTTCAAATTAAATAATAAAAAAAATAATAATTATAATAGAATTATATCCCAACTTCAATTATATTAAATATGCTTTTTCTAATCTCAATTTTAATGCCCAAAAAATTGCAAATTTTGATAAAAACCCCTCACGAACTCAAGGACTTCCGCCCATCTCTAGCCCACATGCTCCGAAGGAGGAAACAGAGGGAAACGTGCCACAAAATGGTAGCGAGCGGGAGCGGCATACATAAACTTAAAGCGCCAATGAGGGACATTACATTATTGAGTTGGCGATGGCCGTCGATAGTTTGCGGTGAAATGGTTGGGGAGCTGCGAAGTGCCGGAGCATGGGAGCTTGGCAGCGGGAAAAGGATAGAGGATGGAGGATGGAGCGGGGGGGGGGCAAGTGCAGGTGGGTTCGTGGCCTGGCATCCTGGCTCCTGCGGTGCGAGGCTTGGGCATTAGTTTGACATTTACTTGGGCACGTCGTTAGCAGCTGAGTGCCACATGCACCTGCTCGTGTAGGTGTTCTTCTACACTTTTAAATATATTTTTAGGGTATTTTACATTAGCCCAGATAACAAAACAATATTATTATAGTTGGAAAAATAAAAAATTTAAATAAAAAAATATTATTTTGGAAATGGGTTTTGATAAACTAATATTTTTTTATCAGAAATTATCAAAAATACATATTATAATTTTAACAGAAATTAAGTTTTGAATAAAATCTGTAAAAAAAATACACGAAATAAATAATAAACTCATTTAAGACCGTACAGGCTTTCGATTTACGATGCAGGAATTTAGGCAAGCAATGAAATAGAACCCTGATATCACAGAACTCTTTTAGAGTTATTATAATCGATATCGATATAATATTTATTATCAATATTTATATACATTATCGATATCGATATTAAATGTATTATGAATATTTATATACATTATCGATATCGATACTATATTTAGTATCGATCTTATATGCATTATCGATAACGATATTATATTAAATTAAATAGAACACTGATATCACAGGACTGTTTTAGCGTTATTATATTCGATATCCATATTATATTTATTATCGATATTTGTATACATTATCGATGTCGATATTATATTTATTATGAATATTTATATACATTATCGATATCGATATTATATTTATTATCGATCTTATATGCATTATCGATAACGATATTATATTAAATTAAATAGAACACTGATATCACAGGACTCTTTTTGCGTTATTCTAATCGCTATCGATATAATATTTATTATCAATATTTATATACATTATCGATATCGATATTATATGTTTTATGAATATTTTTATATACATTATCGATGATCGATATTATATGCATTATCGATATCGATATTATATTTATTATCAATATTTGTATATCGATATTTATATACATTCCTAACTTGAAATCCCTGGAGAATTCTAGAGCAATGTCAAACAGAGCTCCTTGTGTGCTTTGGTTTTGGTAATACTCTCAAGACCTATTAAGAATTATAAAAATTTATATTTATTTTAATATTTTAATTATATTACAGAAAAGTTTATATAAAAAATTAATCGTTGTAGACCTTTTCTAACCAAAACTATTCCCCTGATGTCGGTTAATTTCCAGACAAACAAACAGCTTTCCGAGAATTGTTTTTAAAATCTCTCTCTACAAATATTTACCCACTTTTGTTATTGTTTTGCCATTGTGAAAAGGTAAAGCAATTCAGTGAATCATTGCCAAGTGAGTATCAACAACAACTTATCCCTCATCAAACCATTATGGAATTATGATTATTCTGATGAAATTGTAAGATTCAAGGGAAAGGGATCACTTGGCAATGTCTAATGTTTCTTTCAGTGTAAGCGGTGTGTGTGCGGTGTGCGTGTGGGTGTCTGCACTCTAATGCTCTCTTGCCATGGCTCGGCAATTCAAATAGTTGAAATTGTTTGAGCTTGATTTAGGCAGACACACCTCAACACACACACACCTTGAACACTCATACTACTCGCCTCCACTCAAGTTATTCGAAGCACTTTAGTCGGCGCCACCACCGAACCACAGCGCCCGCCAGGAGCCAAGAGGCAGGACCTAGGACCTAGGACCTAGGAACCACTATCCATACCCTGGAAGCAAACCAAACCAAACCAAACCGAAGCCCATCATCCACATTCCTCCCTCCTCCATTCCCTCTCTCTCCCTCAGCTTCCCTCTCATAATGTTTCCCCAGCCCAGACCGAAAGCACAACAAATTAAGCCTTTTAACAAACACAAACAAAAGTCCAATTTGTTGCCAAGTTGTGACGCTGTCCAAAATGCAAAGCCGTTAACTACAGCATGGCCAGCAGCCACTACTCCCACTTGGACAGGGTACAGAGAGCGAAAAAAAACCATATATGGCTAGAAATAGGGTCTGGAATTTGAAGGGAAGATTTATAAATATTAAAAAAATTTAATTGATTAATAAATTCCTAGAACTATAATTATTTCTATCTTTTAAAATTGTTAGATTGAAGAAGAACTGCACTAGGATTTCAAATATTAAATATAATAATAAATAAATATATAATAATTTATAAGAGGAGTTCAGGTTGTTTTTTACGATTTGTTCTTATTTTTAAAAATTATAAATATTACACAAGCTTCTATAAATATTAAATTCCTATAAATAGGGTTAGAGTTCAGAATTATTAATAAAATAAAAGAGGAGACAGGTAGAAAGAACTGCCGTAGGATTTCAAATATTAAGTATAAATAAATCAAAAATAATGAAAATAATAATATAATTATGAACTGTATCAAACATAATTTCATAAAAGATGTTTAGTGGTTTATAATTTTAAATTAAAATCAGTAAAGCCTTAATTTTCGACTCTATAAGTTTATATTATATATATTCTCTATAAGTAGATCTACCCATTAAAAAATATATAATATATAATATATAATAGAAAAGAAGGAACAGTTTAGTATTTCTACATTTACTACTTGTTATTTTTTAGAGCACATTTTCTATTTAAATAAAATTTGTATTAAAATATATGCAAGATTTATGCAATTTGAATGGTTCTGAAATGGAAAATATTAAATTTTAATCTGTTTAAATATAGATATTTGGATTAAATGCTTAATTACAGAGATATACGTATATGTTTTAATTTTTAGGGGTATATATGGTCACACCTAAAGTAAGTGATTTTAATATTATTTTAATATTATTCCCTAAAAAGAAAGCTTTTATATAAAAATATTTTGTATTTTCTCCAGACTTCTATAATATAATATTTTACATATTCTAAAATTTTTGTACATTTATTTGAAATATGATTTTTATATTATTATATATATTTTTTGTAATAATTAATTTTTCAAATTTAAAACTATATCAAAGGCTCTTTTTTCTTATTTTTTTAGCAGTGTAAAATTGCCACCTAGCAAAACCCCTTGACACTTTCGTCCAACAATCTGTTGGAGGTGAAAAACTTTTTGGCGTTCGCCTCGCCTCGACTCGCTCGCTGTTCTGTTTGACTTAGATAATAGCGCAAAGAAATTTGCGTAGACATCCGTTGACGTTACGCCTTGTTCCCAGACCCTCCTCTTTTCTCCTCGTTTTCCCTGAGAATCTCTAGCTGATGAAATTAAACAAATTGTAGCGTGGAAAAATTTCAATCTTGGTTAGGTTTCGTCATGTCTTTTATGGCATGGTCATGGCCCCCAATGAAACAGTGGGCTGGACTGGCCTAGAAAGTGCTCACAAAAACGAGGGAGTGGGAGTGGGAATGGGAGTGGTGGTGGGATCCTTTAAATACAGAGCAGCACTCTGTCTTGTCCTAGCAAAATTCCTTGTTTATCTTAATTAAACGTTGTTTGGAGGAGCAACAACATGAATGAATCATTTTTAGAATGAGAAAGCTCTTCCTGCAGGACCATCAAGATGTTAAACCTAGCTATTATTTCAGAGATATATACATAGAAATATATACAACTTTATATATTTACATAAACTTTCCTAGATAAATACACAAATATTTTGCTTTTACTTTAAATATTTGAGAAAATAGCAAGGTAAAGCCAGAGGACTCTGACAAATAATCTTATATATATGAGAGAAGCTCTCCTTAAGGTTTACCACAAAATCCTTTAGCAGGCATTTCTCAACACTGAAAGCTAGCTTGAGCTTCCGCTGCGGTCTTAATCTCCTCCTAATTACTAGTTCTTCCCTCGATTCTTGAGAAAATTTGAGAAAATAGCAAGGTAAAGCCAAGAATATTTGAGAAAAGAGCAAGGTAAAGCCAGGACTCTAAGAAATAATCTTATATATGACAAAAGCTCTCCTTAAGGTTTACCACAAAATCCTTTAGCAGGCATTACTCAACACTGAAAGCTAGCTTGAGCTTCCGCTGCGGTCTTAATCTCCTCCTAATTACTAGTTCTTCCCTCGATTCTTGAGAAAATTTGAGAAAATAGCAAGTTAAAGCCAAGAATATTTGAGAAAAGAGCTAGGTAAAGCCAGGACTCTAAGAAATAATTTTATATATGAGAGAAGCTCTCCTTAAGGTTTACCACAAAATCCTTTAGCAGACATTACTCAACACTGAAAGCTAGCTTGAGCTTCCGCTGCGGTCTTAATCTCCTCCTAATTACTAGTTCTTCCCTCGATTCTTGAGAAAATTTGAGAAAATAGCAAGTTAAAGCCAAGAATATTTGAGAAAAGAGCTAGGTAAAGCCAGGACTCTAAGAAATAATTTTATATATGAGAGAAGCTCTCCTTAAGGTTTACCACAAAATCCTTTAGCAGACATTACTCAACACTGAAAGCTAGCTTGAGCTTCCGCTGCGGTCTTAATCTCCTCCTAATTACTAGTTCTTCCCTCGATTCTTCCGCCTCGTAGCCCGCTTAATTACTATCAAATCCTGATCTATGCCAGGCACACAGCGCATACTACATGGAGCCTGTGTCTGCCTGCCTGGTCTCCCCACTGTGCTGGCCAGATTTGCGACAAACAAATCGCAGCACACGCCCCAGAAAGCCCAGCTACAGGCACCCAAACCCAAAACCAGACCACACCAGCACTAAGCTCCTACATGAGTAATCGTAATCCCGAAAAGTTTTGCAGGGAAACCAACTCATAACCCGTAATCATTGCAATTAGTTTTAGCCCGATGACGACGACAACGACAACGACAACGAAAATGCTTTGCCCAGCAACTAAAACTGTGGGCAACTGGAAAATGGCAAACGTTGGCTGTGAATATATCCGTGGGTCCATGTCGTCATAGGAGCCGCAATCTAAAACAGGTGCAAACCAAAAACTCCCACCTTTCCCTTACGTACCAACGAATACGACTACAAAGTACCAACTACACATGTTTTTCTTGTTTGTTAATTATTTTTAGAAATTATAATTGCCAAAAAAGCAGAAAATATATTCAAATAAGCTTATCATTTCTATGGTAACATTTAAAACAGGGATTATTTTAGTTGGACAACAATTTTAATATGGTTTCAGGGTTCTATAAAATTTATTTAATATATTTCTAATTTTCTAAAAGAGTTTTAATTTAATTTTTAAGCTCAAAAAGAGTTAGGGTGTCCTTTTTGGGTAAAGCAAATAAATATTTACGTCTGGGGGGGTTACTGAAAATTAGTAAAGCGCAGAAATAATAACAGCCAGGATTACCCAGGTTAACAAAGCGATTTAAATAAGGTTTTATTTATATATATAATATTTTGAATACAGTTTCCCTATTGCCTTGACGGGAAAGTAATATTACCCCACTGAGAGCTACGTCTGGGGGGGGTTCATAAAAATCAGTAAAGCGAATTCTCGTTGCCCAGAAAGCTTTCCATTCTGTAGAAATAATAACAGCCAGGATTACCCTAGTTTGAACACGATTTTAATGAGGTTTCAATGATATATACAATATTTTTAATACAGTTTCCCCTTTACCTTTCGGGAAATGCATATACCCCACTGAGCGCTACGTCTGGGGGGGTTACTAAAAATCAGTTAACCGAAATCATGGTAGAAATAATTAAAGCCAGGATTACCCCAGTTAGACTACGATTTTAATAAGGTTTCATTGATATATATAATATATATAATACAATTTCCCTTTACCCTTTTCGGAAAAGTGATATACCCCACTCAGACCTACGCCTAGAGGGGTTATTAAAAATCAGTTAACCGAAATCACGGTGGCCATAAAGCCTCCCATTCGCGTGGACAGTCGCAGGTTGAGTGATCACCTACTACTACAAGGGGAATGCTGATGCTGATACGGATACTGTTGATACGGCTGATGATGTTGATATTAAAGCTGGGAACACCCATAAATCCCTAAATAAACAGGGAGCAAGGGGAGTGTCTTGTTTAATTGTTTTTCATGCCTCTGAAAAGGGAAAAGCTTCTTGAGGAAACTCTGGCACGAGCAAGGAATATAATATATATATAAAAAACCCCTATGGACATCCTCTGTCCACGCGACTCATAGGAGTACCCTTCCCTTAGCTTCCGTACAGGGTAATCCCCATGTCTCTCTCTAGATAATCACAGCATCATTACTGTGTTTTCTCACCCCTGGATTAATGTCAACAAAGATTTGATTTGAGGCCCCAGCGCCGTCTGGCAGATATAACGTTACCGGCCAACGCCTCAAGTTCAGTTAGCACAGGCGATCCAAGCATTAAGCACACACACAATATGGGTGCAACGAAGGCAACCAAGCTGCCCAAGATCGACGAGCAGGCGATGCCAGAATCCAACCAAAAGGAGATGGTGGCAACCAATACAGAAGCGGTGACACCACCAGCAGATTTTGAAACTGCCATCGATGCCGCTGGCTTTGGAATGTTCAATATTTTACTACTGATTGCCGCTGTACCAGCAGCCATGGGCACTGTTTACGAGACCTCCACCATGTCCTACATCCTGCCCAGTGCCGAGTGTGACCTCAAGCTGAGTCTCCTGGACAAGGGTATACTGAATGCCATCACCTATGCTGGTATGATCAGTTCAGCGGTTATGTGGGGTTACCTGGCGGACACCAAAGGTCGAAGGAATCTACTCATCCTGGGCTATGCCGCGGATACATTCTGTGTTCTAGGCGGAGCCTTCAGTCAAAATAGGATACAACTGATGGTGTTCAAGTATCTGGGTGGATTCTGGTGAGTATATCTCGAGATATAAGAGTCTTTCTTTGTGAATGAATGAATTTTTTCGTATAAATTCCAGTATGAGTGGCCCCTTTGCTGTGCTAATGACGTATCTAACGGAACTCCATGGACGCAAACATCGCCAACGCATCATGATGATGGTGGGCATCATGTTCTCTATAGCCACCTTGACGTTACCTGGTTTGGCAATGCTAATTCTGCCCCAGGAATGGGACATACACATATGGACTTTGTCGCGTAAGTGTCCCGAGGGGTCTATTACGTGTTGAGGTTTGCCGATAAGTGTTGAAAGGAGATAGCCTTTGGCCAGATAGTTAGATAAATAGATAACAAGATAACCAGATAGATAAGCTACCGAGGAAACAGCTGTTGGTGAAGCTTTAATTTTTTTCTCCCTCTCTGGGAAAACAATCAGTCAAAACGATTCACCCTCCACGCGCCGTTTGAGTTGTTTAACCAGACTCTTGCCTTTATGATTCTCAGTTCAAATCAGACACAAGCTATTAGAGTAGGACACTTGTTTAGTATTTAATAAGGGATGGCATAACTTATTTAAGGAGATTTGAAAACCGGTTGGT
Source organism: Drosophila truncata (assembly GCA_008042515.1). Lineage (NCBI taxonomy): Eukaryota > Metazoa > Arthropoda > Insecta > Diptera > Drosophilidae > Drosophila > Drosophila truncata. Next base: position 63,627 of record VNJQ01001436.1, on the reverse strand, counting down.
AGCTGATTTTTATGATTACCAAACAAGTAATAGAGAAAGTAGAATAAACAATAATAAATGCTATCACATTTAGAACTAGAAACACAAACAGGTTATTTAAGTGATTACAAAATATGAACCTAAGTTAAATTGAGATACTAGTTAAGGTTTTACTAATCTCCCTCTATTTTTAATCTCATTTTCATCTCTAATTCATCTGTAATTCATATCTTATTCATCAATTACTTTTCTTATTAATCTTGTACTCATTTCTTATTCATTTTTTATTTATCTTATATCCATCGCTTATTCATCTCTTATTTATCTTTTATTACTATCTAATCAATCTGTTATTCACCTCATATTCATCTATAATTCATCTCTTATTCATCTTTTATTAATTTATTATTAATTTCTTATCCATCTCTTACTCATCTCTTATTTATCTCTAATTCATATCTTATTCACCTCATATTCATCTCTTATTCATCTCTTACTCATTCCTTATATCATTTCTTATTTACTTTCTTTTAATATATTAATTATCTCGAATTAATCTCTTATTTCCAGTATCCTCCTGGCAGGTCTTTGTGGCCATCACCGCCCTGCCTAGTCTCCTGAGCTTTGTGCTCTTCTTTTTCTTTCCGGAAAGTCCCAAATTTCTCATGTCCAAAGGACGCAACCAAGAGGCTATGAATGCCTTTAAATTTATGTATCATCTAAATAACCGCAAGCCCAAGGATTCATTTCCAGTGAGTTTTTTAACTACACCACCAAATAAGTTCTTAACTTAAAAAAAATAAAATCTTAAAATAGATCAAATTGCTGGCCAATGAAGTCATAGTGCCAGAACCAAGACACAAACACAAAGAGGAAGAGAAGACTGCTCCAACTGAGATCAAGCTGCCCATAGAGAACAACAATGAGCCACAAGATGCCGAGCAGGGCTCCAAGGCAGCCGTAAAGAAGACCTCAGGCTTCTCGCAGCTTAGACCATTGTTCACCAAACCCTACCTGGGTCTATCTCTTTGGGTATATCTGCTCAATTTCTGTGTGCTTTTGGGGTAAGTCTTTAATAAGCTCCGGGAAATCTTAAGATACGTATTTTTTTTATATTTAAAAAATTAATAATGAGTAAGAGATGAGTACGAGATGAATATGAAATGAATAAGAGATGAATAAGTAAGATAAATAAGAAATGAATAAGAGATTAATAAGAGATGAAGAAGAAATGAATACGAGATGAAGAAGAAATGAATACGAGATGAAGAAGAAATGAATACGAGATGAATAAGAAATTAATAAGAGATGAATATAAGACAAATAAGAGATGAATATGAAATGAATGAGAGATGGGTAAAAAATACATCAGAGATGAATACATCAGAGATGAAATACATCAGAGATGAATATGAGATAAATAAGAGATTAAAAAGAGATGATTAAGACATGAATAAGATATGAATAAGAGATGAGTAAGACATAAATAAGAAATAGAGACTGCAGAAGACTGCGAGATTATTAAGAAATTAATAGGAGATGAAAAAGACATGAATTACAGATGAATTACAGATGAATTACAGATGAATAACAGATGAATAACAGATGAATTACAGATGAATAAGAAATGAAAAAGAGGTTAAAAATAGAGAGATAAATAAAATCTAAGCTAGCATCTATTTTTAATATTTAAATTATTTTAAAATTTTACAGACAAAACACCATGCGCCTGTGGCTACCCCAGCTGTTTGCCTCGATCAATGAGTACGAACAACTGATGGTGGTTAATGGCGAGTCAGGATCCACCAGCATTTGCAGCATCCTGGAGTACAGTGTGAATCGTACTCAGGCTCAGCTGGAAGCAGCTACTCGAAATGATCCTTTGGCAGAGTGTCATGTGAATATCACTGCCTCTACATATACCAATAATCTCATAGTGGCCGCAGCTGGCTTGGTGGCCTACATGCTGGCTGGTTTTCTGGTCAATCTGGTTGGTGTCAAGCGTATAATGAGTGAGTATTAAACACACACCCAAGATAACTCTATTTAATATTATTTTTTTCTTTAAGCAATGGGTCTATTTGTGGCTGGATGCTGTTCCATAGGCATGTACTGGTCCAGTTCAGCGATATCTACCGTGGCCATTGCCTCGTTATTTGTTACAATGGGCAGCATATCGGCCACATCGGTAATCAGTGCCTCTGTCAATCTGTTTCCCACCTCGCTTAGGTAAGTAGTAGCAGTGTCCTCGTGATCCTGGCACTTTAGAATTCATTCAGTCATTCATCACACTGTGTGTGTAATCCCCATTTCAGGACAATGATTGTCTCACTGGAAATGATGTTCGGTCGCCTGGGCTCTTTGCTGGGCAACATCTTCTTCCCAGCTCTGATGGGTTTGGGCTGTGTGCCGCCCTTCTTCATGGTCAGCCTGTTCATGTTGTGTAAGTGTCAAGGAAGTGGGAATCCTGTATCCACCTAATCCTTATCCTTTTTTGTTTTCTAGCCGGTTGCCTGATGGCCGCCTTTTTGCCATTGAAGAACAAGGCTGCCCTGAAGTAAGGAAGACGATGATGAAGAAGACGAAGTCAGAAGTCAGTCTGCTGTACATAGTATTTAAACTTAATTCTTAGTTTAAGTTCTTCCTCAACTTTCCCCAAGGGGAGTTGGCATATTTATTGCACAAGTTTGTCCATTTATTTACCAATTTAAACCGACAAAAGCATTTCACCTAGCATCAAGCAGAAGCTCTTGGAGTCTAACTAACGACTCTTGTTCAAGGGTATTTGCACTTTCTTCTCATTTATTTTGCACTATCTTTTTTTTTGTTTTTGTTTTTTATTTTCTCTTGCTTCTTTTTTTTTTGCTTTGCTTTAATTAAAAGTTAATTTATTTTAGTTTGCAAGTTTCTAGGATTAAGCAATTTGTATGCAATTTCGTTTTTGCTTGTCAATTACATGGAATTCCTCTACATCAATTTCCATAAACCGCTGACTCCACTTATCAATGCATCTTGGGGGGGAGTTTGTCCTGTGCTGTCTTGTCCTTTGGCCATGTCCTGGCATTGACTTGGCGTGAAAGTGACTGCACAGTGAAATCAAGCAACAAATGCAGGCGGGGATCACAAGGAACTACGACGACGACGACGAATGGCACTCTGGGCTTATCTCGTTCGGGGCTATGTAACATTGTGACACTCCTTCTCCTGCCTTTCCTTCTTCCTTCCAACAAATTGAGTTGGGTACCAAGTGGGCGGAGAAGTGTGGCTAGAGAGCACTCAGCAAGTGAATCCTACTTGAAGGACACATACTTTCTGGAATGTATGTCTCTCTCTCTCTCTCTTTGTTATTAATTAAAATCATTAAATCAATCATCATTTCGCTTTATACAATTTGTAGAAAATCACTTGAACAATTGTCTTTCTGATACTTAATTATATTTATGAAGGAAAGTAAAAATCTTAGCCTTCCTTTGAAGCTAAATAATAGCTTTTGGGCTTTTCTGGACTTTTCGTCGTCTTCACTATTTTAATTAATTAATCCACTCGCTCATAGATTTTGAGTAATTGCTTAAGCTGAAGAAAAACGATTAAGGCCGAAAAATCTACCATTTGCAGCTTCTTCTTCTTATATATATATTTATTTCTTCTTTGGATAACCTTCACTGTACCATAATCGCCATCATGGCGATGTTGGAGTGTCCTCCAAATGCCTCGACAGCAGCTGGCTGGCCTTATCTCCGCCCCCCAAGGAGGAGGAGGAGGCGTTGATATACGAGCGCGCACTCAAGCCAAATGGAAATGCTAATTATCTGACAACGGAGCCGCTCGACGACTCGCTCCAAGTTGAACCCACAAGGAGGGAGGAGGCCCGTCTTCTCTAGGCCAATAAATGGGCCGCATAGGCAGGCACCCCAGTTCTCAGGCATGATTTCACAAATGTTTGAAATCAGACAACAGACCCATGGAAAGTTTTAATTAAAAACTTTTTCGGCCTCTCTTTCTCGTTGAGACTTTTTAAAAAACGCTACCAAGTCGCAAAACCGAGTGCTAATGCGATGTTAGAGCATCGATAAAGACCCCAACATACAGCAGAGACTTGTGCCCGAGAACCCGAGAAGCCCAAGGTGAACCTCAACAGGTTGTTTTTCCAGAGAGAGAGAGAGAGAGCTTACCTTAACTACAATTTACGTCATATTTACACTGGCAAAAATAATAATAATAATAGAGCAAAAAAAAAAACTCCTAAAGATCTAGTTTAAAATTATTTCTATACTTTGCATATAATATTCGAAGAATTATGTTTGATTTTTTTGTTTATGCTTTTCTTGATTATATAGATATTAAATGAAAGAAAGTCCCAGAAATCTCTATAGTTCCCAAAGCTGAATCTTAAATATTAAAGATATATTACTGACTTTCTTTTATTAAATCTAATTTTGAACTTCTATGACTTCTTTAATTCTAATAATAAACAAAAAATAAATAAATAGAGCTTGCTGAACACTAAAATTCTCAATTGGTTCTAGCCGCAAACAGCTGATTAACAATGCTAAAGAGTAAGTAGTGTCTTTTTAGCTACCTCTTAACTTCTGTGAATTTTTAATAAATAAATACATAAATACTTAAATATATACATAAATATTAATATAAATAAATATTAATGAATATAAATAAATATAAATATTATACCAACTTTACATAAAATTATAAACTATAAAATATATAAGCAAAAGTAAAATAAAACCAAATTAATGAATACTTAGAAAAATAAATAGAAATATATAATATATCAAAAAATGATAACAGATTAAAAAGAATATATATACAAAAATTAAATAAATAAAAATATTAATAAATAAATATAAAACTAATAATAAATATATAAAAAAAAATAAAAATAAATATTAAAAACAAATAAATAAATACAAAAAATAAACAAATAAACTCCCCACCTTGCCTTAACTTTTCTAGGAAAGTTTTCACCTCTAAAAAACCCATAAATCTCTGTTGCTATTTTTAACACACAATAAAGAAAAAATAAAACTAAACAAACAACTGGAAAATGTGAAACTATTTACTCTCTTTTACAGATAACAAAAAGAGAGTTTCTTTTTTTTTTTAAGTGCAAAAACCCAAAGCTGTAATCTTATCAGAAGCAAACCAATTCCAATCAGAGGGGTTCTCTCTCTCTCTAGACTCTCTAGAGAAACGGGTCCATAAATGCCCCCTGCTAACCAATGCCGGCCAACAGTTGTCCAAGATGAGTCTCAGCAACAAGGTGGTGATCGTGACAGGAGCCAGCAGCGGCATTGGTGCCGCCATTGCTCAGGTTTTGGCCCGTGAAGGTGCCACCTTGGCTTTGGTGGGACGCAACGTGGCCAATCTGGAGGCCACCAAGAAGAATCTTAAAGGAACCAAGGCCGAAATTGTGGTGGCTGATGTGACCAAGGATGCGGCGGCTATTGTCCAGCAAACACTCGACAAATTCGGACGCATCGATGTTCTGGTAAATAATGCCGGCATTCTGGGCAAAGGCGGTCTCATCGATCTGGACATTGAGGAATTCGATTCGGTGCTGAATACCAATCTTCGTGGCGTTATCCTGCTGACAAAGGCTGTCCTGCCGCATCTACTGAAGACCAAGGGAGCCGTGGTCAATGTCAGCAGCTGTGCTGGCATTCGTCCCTTCGCTGGTGCCTTGAGCTATGGCGTCTCGAAGGCTGCTCTCGATCAGTTTACCAAAATTGTGGCTCTGGAAATGGCATCGCAGGGTGTCCGTGTCAATTCGGTGAATCCTGGCTTTGTGGTGACAAATATTCACAAGAGCATCGGCATTGTGGATGAGGAATATCAGGGTGTACTGCAGCGGGCCATTAACTCGCATCCCATGGGCCGTGTGGGTGATGTTACCGAAGTGGCCGAGGCTGTGGCCTTCTTGGCCAGCTCCAAGGCCAGCTTCACCACCGGCGCCCTCTTCCCCATCGATGGTGGCAAGCACAATCTGACGCCTCGTTAAGCGTTCTCCGTAATTACGTTTCCTCCATTACATTCCTTCATCATCGCTTCCCTTATACTTTCCTGTCTTCTTATTTTTTTTTTTTTTTGTTTGTTTGTTGTAATAAATAAGTTGTAACCACACTGAACAAAAGAAGTTTTGTGCAAAAAAGGGTAAAAGGAGGGAATACCTAAAGAGTATTTCTTAATAATTTCATAATGATTGAAGCTAAAGTTCTGGAGATTAAGTTGGGACAGCAAAAAGTTATATAGTTTGAAAGGATATCTATTTAAATAGAGTGTAAGTATGTTAGTTGGATAATAATTATATTTATCTGAAGAATATTAACTCGATTTCTAACAAAGAAGTCCAATAGAAGATATAATTAAGATCTAGTTAAGAGATCTTAGAAAGAGTTCTTGTAAAAAGGTCTTATAATTTATAATTAAGTCTTATAAAGAGGTCTTATAAAGAGTTCTAGTAAAGAGTTCTTGTAAGAAGGTCTTGTAAAAAGGTCTTTTAAAGACTTTGATCAAAAAAAGTCTATTAGAAAGGTCTTGTAAAGACTTTTGGCGAAAAAAAGTCTACTAAAAAGGTCTTCTAAAGACTTTTATCAAAAAAGTCTATTAAAAGGGTCTTGTAAAGACTTTTATCAAAAAAAAATCTATTAAAAAGGTCTTCTAAAACCTTCAACAACTAAAACTTTACCACCAACAGTAATCTCTATTTTAGATTCCTTAATTTTCAATTAATTTCCCCAGCAAACATTATCTTATTATTATTTTTTCCTTCACTCGACTCTGTTGAAAGTCCATTTGGAACTTGGGTTTCCTGGTTAGCTGACGTTACTTGCTTGCTGGCAGGGGGGGGTGACCCCAAAATGACCGCCATGGTTGCTGTGTCAGACACTTGACAGACTTATCTGGCCCATCATCAAGCCGGCTGCTGATAAGGTGCGCTGTCAGCAGCGGAGACCGCAACTTGTTTCGCTGTGGCTTAATCTCCGCCTGCTGCTGCTGTTGCTGCTGCTGTTGCTGTTGCTGCTGCCTGGGCCTTATCGGTAGACACTCGAGAAATACCGGGGATTTCATTATCTTAACCAGGAGGAGGTGTGAGAGAGGGGCTGGGCAGCGTGTTCTATGCGTGTTCCCCCGTTGCGGTCAATGTTCTGTCCAAAAACGTTTTGGTAATGTAGGTCATAATTGTCATTGATTCATGAGAAGCACCCGCCTCCTGTCGTTCCAACCCACATCAAGTGAGTGAGAAAGTTGAATATTTGGGACAACTTTTGGGACTTGAAAAGCTTTAAGGAGGGGTAAAGGTGGTGAGAAGTTTATGGAGAGCTTGCAGGGAAGACTAGCTTTAAAGTTTATTATTAAACACATCCTTACACACACTTTAGCTTTGTTTAGCTTTAATTGTAAGATTTTAACGCTTGTAAAGATCTTTAATGATCACTAAAAGGACTTTTGGAGCTTAAAGCCTTCAAATTGTAAACCAAAACCCACCCTAAGTCAGGGAGTCTCCGCTCAAAGCTTTTTTAAAACTCACCCTGTAATAAATAAGCTTACAGGCTTTAAGCTTTTTGACAACCCTTCTTTGAAAACTAATTTTATGGCTTTTAAGCTTCTAAATTTAGCCTCAAGCTTTGAACGTTTAACTGAAAACATTTGAAAAAAACTCACCCTTAGCAAATAAAAGCTAAAAACTAAGAGATTTCAGATAATAACGTAAATTAAGAACTTAAGATATTAATTAAATTAATGAATTTAAATAAAATAATAATAATAATAAAAATAACATTTTTAAGTCTTTTTTAAAACGCACCCTTAGCAAATGAAAGCTCATAGCAAAGAGATTTTAACTATTAACTTAACTTAAGAACTTAAAAAATATTCAAAAACACTTACAATAATTAATTAAATTAGTAAATTAAAATAAAATAAAAATAACAACATTTGAAAGCCTTTTTTAATAACATTTTAACATTTTTAACAGATAATCTTCAAACTGAAAGCTTCACCCTTTCAACCCTTGTTAAAAACTTGATTGATAGCCAAAAAAAAAAGATAGCAAAGCTTAATTTATCACAGATATCAACCCCACAGCTGCGTGGGAGAACAGCTTAAAGCTGTCATGTTTTCCATCCCCAAAAAGGAATTTCCCCCCCAAAAAAAGGAAAGCTTCCTGCTAAAGCCATGGCTGCCAGCTTACTGCCAGTGCGTCAGAAGCCGTGGCCACGCGCTCATCGCAATCCAACCATCCCCTGCCGAACGAGACACACACACACACAGAGAGACCTACAAAGAGAACCAAAGCGATAAAGAGAAAGAGAAAGCCAGGGAGCTGGGCCAGCTGGCACAGAAACAAGCGGAACAAGCCACCGATTGATTTTTCTTGCCAAAAGCAAATAAGCAACGAAAAAAGTAACTGAGGAAACCCAAGGAAAACAATAGGAAAACCTAAGAAAAACAGGCACTCAAAGAGAGAAAGGCCAGACCTCGCCAGCATTTCCATATGGAAATGAAAATGGCCGAGGCCCAGGAAGCGCTCGAGTCCAAGGACTCTTCCTGCTATGTAGAAGGCCAGCTGCCGCTGCCAGCTGGCTCCGAAGAGGAGCCCGAGGAAGAAGAGACAGAGGAGGAGGAGGAGGAACTGCTGGAACCCGAACAGGAACAGCAAGAGCTCCTCAGCGAACGCTGGTCCCCGCTGGGCGCCAACTATGACGATGCCAACAGCGCCAGCTCAGGCGTGGACTGTGAACTGGAACCGGGCCTGGACAAGTCAGAGACGCGTCGTGGCAGTGCGGGCAGTGAGTTGGCACGCCTACGCAGCATCGAGGATGAACAGGAGCTGCTCACCAGTTCCCTGCTGGCTCTCACGTCCCATTTCGCCCACGTTCAGCTACGTGTGCGTCAAATTGTCGAGGCTCCCGCAGAGGAACGAGATCAATTGTTACGTGATCTCGAGGACTTTGCCTTCCAAGGCATACCAGATGCCGCTCAGCCCAAGGAGGACACCAAGCAACCAAAGACTTCCCCAATTGAGGGTGAAAAGGAAGCTGGCGCTGATAGTCAACTCATTGAGCAACTCAAATCCCAGCTAACGGAGCTCGAACAGCTGGCCTACGAGGCAGGAGAACCTGGCATCCTGCCGCAGCATGTCCTTCTAGAAAAACAGAAATTTATACTCGATGAGTTGCGTGCCAAGCTTAATCTTCAAGTGGAACAACATGAGTTGCCGGCTCTCAGCACCGAACAGCTGCGTCATCAAGTAGACAATGCCATTGGCGAATTTGTGGGTCCCCTAAAGATGAAAGAGCAGCTGGTGGCCCAATTAAAGACCCAAATAACCGATCTAGAACGATTTATAGCCTTTCTACAATGCGATGCCGATCAGAGTTCAGTGGGAGATCGCTTGAAACTTCTCTCGGGTGCCTACAATAGCTATGCGGCCAAGCAGACAGCCAGAAGTAGCTCACAGGTGGCTCCGTCTATTGCTCCTTCATCAGTTAAAGGAAAAAACTCACCTGCCACGACAACAGCAACAGCAGCAGCAGCAGCTCTTCCTCCATCATCGAGTGCTGGTGCTGCTGCTCCCGGTGAGAGTCTTCATAGCAAGGCACATGGCCTGTTGGACAAGGCATCGCTTTTAATGCAAATGTTTGCCAGCACGCATTTGGTAAAGCCACGGCACCACGATGACTTCCAGCAGAATTCATTGAAGAAAACGCACAAGGGCAACCACTGGGGGTGAGTGTAAAGGGTTTAAACATTAATACAATATTTAATTCTTTAGAATTTTGAAGATAGTTTACCTTTTTTCGAAGAGTTTTATAGTTTAGGCGTTTTAAGAGGCTTTTTTCTTTTCAAATTCTTTATAAAACTTATTATTTTCTCCATTTTCAGGCAACATTATTAAGATATTTAATTTTTTTAGGAGTTTTATAGATATTTTCTGTTTTTTTTTTAAGAATTTTACAGTTTAGGCGTTTTAAAAGGCTTTTTTCTTGTCGATTTCTTTATAAAACTCTTTTTTTCAGCTTTTTTAGGCAACATTATTAACTTATTTAATTTTTTAGGAATATTTAAGACATTTTTCTTTTGTTTTTAAATAATTTTATATTTTAGGCGTTTTAGGTTGCTTTTTTCTTGTCGATTTCTTTATAAAACTTCATTTTTCAGCTTTTTCAGGCAAAATTATTATCATATTTAATTTTTTAGGAACTTTAAAGATATTTTCCGTTTTCTTTTTGAAGAGTTTTATAGTTTAGGCGTTTAAGGATAATTTTTCTTGTCGATTTCTGTATAAAACTCTTTTTTTCATCTTTTTCAGGTAACATTATTAAAATATTTAATTTTTTAGGAATTTTAAAGATATTTTTCCTTTTTTTTGAAGAATTTTATAGTTTAGGCTTTTTTCTTTTCAATTTCTTTATGAAACTCCTTTTTTGCTGCTTTTTTAGGTAACATTATTCACATATTTAATTGTTTAGGAATTTTAAAGATATTTTCCCTTTTTTTTTGATGAATTAGGCGTTTAAGGATGCTTTTTTCTTCTCATTTTCTTTATAAAACTCCTGGGGATGAGTTTAAAGGGGTTTAAACATTAATAAAATATTAAATTTTTAGGAATTTTAAAGATATGTTACCTTTTTTTTAAGAATTTTACAGTTCAGCCGTTTAAAGATGCTTTTTTCCACTCAATTTCTTTACAAAACTCCCTTTTTTCTGCTTTTCCAGTGATCTGCGCGCCCAACTGGAGGTAGACATTCAGGAGGTGGCTGCCCTGGCTGCCACTTTAAGCTGCGATCGTGAAAAGTTGGCCAATATCAAGCGGGCTTTACGTCAACAACAACAGCTACAGCAGCAACAGAAGCAACAGGAGTCCTCTTCCTCCGCCTCTTTAGGCCATCATAATCCATCCATAAATGCCCAAAATGGAGCACTAACCACCATGCCGCCCCGCTGCCGACGAGCAGTGCCCACGGGCCATGAACTGGCACCGTATGCAGCCTGTGGCGGTGCCATATCCTCCGATTCCGATGAGGATATTAGCTACACCAACTTTGAATGGGAAAAGGAAGGCAAAAATCGACGTCTACAACATATGCGTGGTGATTCCATAGCCACAATTGGACGTGAATTGACGACGGTGGTGCGTAAGAATTTTGCACGAACTCTGCAGCAATTAATGCAGCATGGTTTGCGTATACCAGCGGAATCGGCAGCCTCTAGTTTAATGGTGCCCTTTATGCGTTGCTTGCATCCTGGTCCACCAGCGGCGGCGGTGATACCTGCTGCTGCTGGTGCTGCTGATACACAATTTATGGGTTTGGGCAGAGCAATGCATGCCTGGGAATTGATTCTGGCTTACTATAGGCTTAAACATGGCGAGGAATATAATAATACGCCGGCACGCAAGCTGTCGCAGAGCTTCCAGTTGGATATTGTGGATGCCCAGGCGGTGACGGCCAAACAGAGTCTGCTGAGTGCTGTGGGCATGATTCTGGCCATGCACAGGCCCTACAAAAGGAGTAACAATGCGCACTTTAAGGCCTTTGTGTGTGCGGGACTCAAGTGAGTAGTTAAGGAGTTTCTTTTAACATTTCTTTACTTAATTTTATTGGTTTTTCTGTGTCTTTGCAGCTCCCATTTGCTGGTAGAGTGGCTGAATTTGATTCTGAGCTGCCATGACTTGGTGGATACGTATTATTCCTCCAGCAGCTATGTGGCTCGCACTGGTTTTCGCGATTCCTTGCGCTCTATTGATGCTTTGTCGCGTTTTGACTTTGATTTGCCTGTGGATTTGGCCATTAGACATTTCCGCAACATCTAACCATGTCTTCGTCGCTCTCTCTCCTCTCTCTGTGTATAAAAATTCATGTATATAATCTTAGATATGTCCCCATTAAATCAATTGCTAACGAAATTCCATTGTATAGAATTCATGCAAACATTGACTGATCTTCTCACCCAAGGGACGCTCTAGGGGGCCACAAGGTAGGCGTGAGAGCAGCTGCCTGGCTTCCTTGGGCTCCCGGCACTCGTCGTAGGCCTCTATTAGGCAACGTGGTGTGGGATAATGCTCTACAATGGCCATGGCACGTTCCAGGGAGAGTGAATGCAGTTGCAGGAGTTGTTGGACGAAAACCTCACGCACTGTTAGCTGGGCATTCTTGGCGGAATCTTCGTACAAAGCACGAAACTTAAGTAAGCCTAGTTTGGAGTCTGTAAGCAGGCAACTGCTGCTGTTTACTTTATTCACACTGTGTAGTGTCTTTTGTGCAAATATCTGTTTTAAAGAGCGACTCATGCTGGCCAAATAGGCCATAGAACGAAAGTGATTCTCTGTGCGCACCACCTGTACACCGGTTTGTATGCGAGCATTAACCAAAGCCTGCTGCAGTGAGTCTAAAGGCAAACCCAGCTGCTCATTGTCTCCGTAATCTTCCACCAGGTAAATGACATGCTTCAGGCCGCTTTGCTTTAGCCTGTGCTTTTGTTCATGAAAGCGACCATCGCGTATGCTTGAAGCCAAGTCATCCATACGCTTTCTTTCCACTATATAAGGCAGAACAAGCTCATTTCCTTGACGATCCTTGGCTATCCATAGAAAATCACCTATGGTCAGGCGGCGTACTTCGTGCTGAGCTCCTAGAGACTCCAAATAGCTGCGTGTTTGATCTAAAACCCGCTTATTCTTGCCACTCGTCTCCTGGGTGTCCACTAGAAGGAGGACCTCAAAGCCTCCCGGAGGCATCTCAACGCAACGTTCACGCTCTTCGGCAGCAGCTATTTCCATTAGCTCCTTTTTGGTCAGCTTGCGGGGTCTCTTCTCCTGCTCCTTCTTTTGTGCCGCCTGCTCCTCTGCTTGCTTTTCCTGCACCTTCCTGACCACCTGTTGCACCTGCTGTTCGTATTGCTCGCTGCTGCTGGTGGCCGCTGTCATCGTTGACGGCAGCAACAAGTTGATGCCACGATGCTGGCGCAGCTCCTCGTCAATCATTTGGCACAGAGTCCCGCCAAATCCCCGTAAAATGGCGCAATCCCTGCCGCTGTACAAAGGCAGGGGATAACTTTTCAAGGCCTCCAGCGCCTGGCGCAGTTTGAATTGTGACTTCTGCTGGCGCCGCTCCGCTTCACGCAGCCAACGCTCAAGCCAGCGGGTAAACAGCGGATTGGGCTCTTTCAGGCGCACTTCAAGACGCGTTTCCATCGTTTGTTTTACACTTTTTAACACTATTTTACACTTTTTATTAACTTTTAGTTGTTTCGCCAAAATTTCGCGCTTTTATTTTGTGTTTACCGTTGCCTATCGTTAGGGGTGGGCACATCGATTGGTGAATATCGGTATTTGACCATCGGTATATGCTATCGTGTGGTATTTTTAATTCTATTACAATGTTTTTTAGTATAATTGTATAAATTCATTGAAATTGTGCGGTATTTTCTATGGTATTTTCATATTTTCATTTATTTTTAATTTATTAGTATTAATAAATACATATTTTTAAAAAATAAATTAAAATTTCAGTTTTTAGTATTTTACTTTTAACACCTCGACGATATGCTATTGTGTGGATATTTAATAGTATATTTGTATAAATTCATTCAATATATAATATTTTCTTGTATAATTGTAAAAAATCATTCAATATACATTATTTACTAGTATATTTGTGTAAATTTATTCAAAATACAATTTTTACCAGTACGTTTGTGTATATTTATTCAATATACAATATTTTCTAGTATATTATTATAAATTCATTCAATATACAATATTTTCTTGTATATTTGTATTAATTCATTGAAGTTGTACGATTATTTTATGGTATTTTATTATTTTCACTCATATTTAAGTTTTAGTATTCATAAACACCCATTTTCAAAAAATAAAATAAAATTTCAGCATTTCAGTATTTTATCTTCCAACACCTCGACGATACCCACTATCGATAACGAAAAATTACATGCAAATCGAACGATTTCCCATCCCTAAGCTGCAGCGGCGCACGTTTGCGCCTTCCTTGGTTTTTATTTTGATTTAATTTCATCACAAAACTTAAAATCCAAGCAATAACAATGGCCGCCGGCGTGGATAGCATCAAGCTGGAGGCTTTATCCTTGGGTGAGGCCATCCGAGAGGCGCCTGTTTGCATCATTGTGCTTGGAATGGCGGGCAGCGGCAAGACCACCTTTACGCGAAGTCTCATCCAGCATGCCCAGGAGAAATACAATCCTTATGTGGTTAATATGGATCCCGCTTGCCGGGAAGTGCCATACGCAGCTCATGTGGACATCCGGGATACGGTTAACTACAGGGAGGTGATGAAACAATATAAACTTGGACCCAATGGCGGCATTGTGACGGCACTTAATATGTTCACCACGAAAATGGCACAATTCGCAGAGCTGGTAAAGCGGGCAGGAGAGCGGGGACACAAATGGTGTATAATCGATACCCCTGGACAGATTGAGGTGTTCACTTGGTCCGCGTCGGGCAGCATAATCACCGAGGGCCTGGCCACCATGTTTCCCACGATTGTGATCTATGTAATGGATGTGGTACGCAGCGCCTGCCCCACCACCTTCATGTCCAACATGCTCTATGCCTGCTCCATACTCTACAAGACCCGCTTACCCTTCCTGGTGGCTCTCAATAAGGTAAAGTGTGTCTGTACTTTTTGAAACTTGTTAATTATCTTTTATTAAACCTGCTTCTTTTTCCTTTTACAGATCGATCTTAAGGATCATAGCTTTATACAAGAATGGATGACAGACTTTGAGGTCTATCAGGATGCCTTGGAGCAGGAGCAGAGCTTTGTTAATAACCTAACACGCACCATGTCCCTAACTTTGGACACTTTTTACGAAAACCTCACCACCTGTGGCGTTTCCTCCAAAACGGGCGTGGGTTTCAGTCAATTGCTTAAGCATATCCTGGACTGTGCCGTGGAGTATGAAAAGGATTACAAGCCGGTTTACGAGAAGATGCGTAGGGAGCGACAGGCCCAACAGCAGGCAGAAATGCGCCTCGAGACACCTGCAAATGTGGAAGAAGCGGGCGTGGCTGTTCCTTTGGGACTACAACTTAATGTATGATAATTTTTAATAATTTTAATAATAATTTAAATAATTTTATGTTTCTCCTTTTAGGATCCTCCACCACTGACAAGCAACAGCATATTTTTGATGGCCCCAAGCCTGGTGCCTCAAGCCATGGAGGAGGAGGAAGACGAGGATATGGAAGAAGATGCCAAAGGCGCTTCGGAGGATCAGAACTTTCAGAGTTTCGTGCAGAATCATTTAACAGCACAGCAGAGCAAGAGGGATAAGCTGTTAAAGGAACAGTTTCAGTCTTAAAGTGATATATGGAAGATATTTCAGGCTAAAAGCTGAAATCTATACTTAGTTTGTTCTTTTTCTAGAGTTTAAAGATTAAAAATACATAAAACTTAAGAAATTGCGGAGAATTTCATTTAAAACTTTAAAATCGGAGAGTTTTCCATATCTTCTCAGTTATATATACCATTTTCTTTTGGGTTTTCAATTTAAAAATGATATATGGAAAATATTTCAGGCTAAAAGCTAAAATCATTACTGGGTTTCTTCTTTTTCTAGAGTTTTAAGCTTAAAAATATATAAAAATTAAGAAATTACGGAGAATTTAATTTAAAACTTTAATTTGGCTGAGTTGTCCATATCTTCCTAGTGTAAATCGAAGCCTCTATTGGTTTTTTCGATCTTTAAATGATATATTGAAAATATTTCAGGCTAAAAGCTAAAATCTTTACTTAGTTTGTTATTTTTCTAGAGTTTTAAGCTTTAAAATATATACTACTTGAGAAATTACAGAGAATTTCATTTAAAACTGAGAGTAAATTGTAATTTTGTTGAGTTTTCCATATCTTCCCAGTATAAATCCAAGCTTCTTTTGGTTTTTCAATCTAAAACTGATATATGGAAAATATTTCAGGCTAAAAACTAAAATCTTTACTTACTTTGTTCTTTTTCAAGAGTTTTAAGCTTAAAACTATATAAAAACTTAAGAAATTACGGAGAATTTTCTTTAAAACTGAGAGTAAAATTTAATTTCTTAAAGTTTTCCACATATTCCCAATATAAATTCAAGTTTCTTTTGGTTTTTTCCATCATAAAAATGATATATGGAAAATATTTCAGGCTAAAAACTAAAATCTTTACTTACTTTGTTCTTTTCCTCCAGTGTTAAGCTAAAAACTATATAAAACTTAAGAAATTAATGAGAATTTTATTTAAAATTAAGAGTAAAATTTAATGTTTTAAAGTTTTCCATATCTTCCCAGTATAAATTCAAGTTTCTTTTGGGTTTTCTTCTTTATTATTCACTTTAACAAGCAAAAACATTCAATATAGTGTGTGTTGTGTTTGTGTTTTTTGTTTTTTTTTTTCTCTTTATGTCGCCGGATATTTGTTTTTTGGTTTTTTTTTGTATACATGGACTTAGTTTAGCTTTTCTTTGCAAATTAGTGATAACATATACATATATATGGAGGATATATCCCGCTCGTAAATGCAAGCCTTATACTTTGCGTTACATATATTTTTTTTGTAGATATATATATATGTATATATATATATTGTATGTATATATTATGTGTGTGTGTTTGTGTGTATGTTGAGCAAATCAATTGTGTTGCTGCGAGTGTGCCGCGCCCGATATCTTACGCTATATAATAGTTGCTCCTCTGGATTTATTTATATTTTCTTGTTTGCTTTTTTTTTTTTTAAATATTACGCTTACAAAAATACAGATCATCTCAAATACTTGTCAATGCTTCACAGTTATACACAGTTATATAGACTCACAATACACAGTAATACACGGTTACATACGGTATATAGTCAACCCCCCCAAATCCCCCCAATCTACACATTATATGCCTCACGGAACTCGGAACTCTTTCTTCAGATCGTTTCTAATCCATGATTGCCCCTTATAAAAGGTAATAGATGCTTAAAAGAGTGTGTTTGAAAGGTGTTTATCATTGTAATTACTCTCTTTTGAGGACGGTATAGCTTGGAGAGCGAAGATAAAGTCAGAGAAAGCTGAAAATATTCATTATCCTTCTCCTCTTAAACAATTCCGAACCAAATAGACTTAATTTTGGCCTAAGAAATTAAAAATTTAAGCTAATAAATAAAAGAAATTGTATGTATTAAAAAATATATTTTTAAACTAAGAATTTCTGAATTTAAAAGTATTAAAATTAATTTAAAAACTGGTTTTTGGCCCAAAAAAAATTCATATATCATTTCATATCATATCATTTCATGATAGCTAAAATCAAACAATAGAACTTGTATGTATTCAAAAATATATCTTCAAAATCAGGAATTTTTGAGTAAAAATTTATAAAAATCAAATTTAAAAACTAAATTTTAAACTTGTTTTATAACAAACGGAAACTTTAACCCCCTAATACCAAAAACTAAGAATTTCTGAATTTAAAAGTAATAAAATTAAATTAAAAACTTGTTTTTGGTCCTAAAAAATTGCATATTTAAGCTATCCAACAATAGAAATTGTATGTATTTAAAAATATATCTTCAAAATCACGAATTTTGATTAAAAATGTAAAATTTAAATGTAAAATCAAATTAAAAAACTAAATTTTTAACTTGTTCTATAACAAATGGAAACTTTAACCCCTTAACAACTTCATTAGCTTAATAAACACACTCTCTTGAGCCTCTAAATTTATACTACCTTTTATAAGGATATCATGCCCTAATCGATCCTCCCACTACCCCATTTTTCTCCTTCCTCTTCAGCATTCGGTGTGCGAAGCTTATTTTTGGGTGCTGCTGCTGCAAGCTGTGCAGGATTTAGCCTGGAACTGGCTTGGTATCCAGGTGTAAATGCATCGGCGGCTCCTTTCTTAATAATTTGTATGTTTCTTTTTATATATTATATATTTTGTATGTGATGTGTGCTGGATATATTTCAAGTTCCAGAAGCACTGCGAAAAAAATACTCTCATTTCTGGACGTTTTCATTTGATTTTTGAGTGTGTGTGAGTGTGTGTGTGTGTGGAGATGCCACCGAAAACTAACTTATTTTTTTTAGGATCTTACATTTTTTAAATTAATTTTTTTGGTTGTTTTTTAACTGGCATCGTGCGACTCAGAGCTGTAACAAGAGAGATCATCGATCGATCGTGTCTAAAGGTGGTTTTAAAATTATGCTAACAGCTCTGGCTTTCATTTTTATTTTTCTTATTTTGCTTAGGTAAAAATTAGGTTTTAAAAAAAGCTCGCTTTAGGGTTTTTTTTAAAAGTATATAATATATAATATATATTTTTTTTAGACGTGAATTGTTATGTTTTGCATATTTATTTTTATTTTTTTATATATATTTTACTAAGCCCTCACAGCTCCGAACCGCACACCGTAGTTTTTTCCGAGTGACAAATGGAAACTTATCCCAAACTCAAATTGATTGGCTTACTGCTTGCATACATTATATATAATATATTAATGTGTATATATTTAGTATATATCTTTATAGATTTTTGTTTTTGTGGAAACAAGCATACACACACTCGCACTCTCAGGCACACACCAAGACGCACACACACAACTCCAGGCAAAGATTTTTGGGGAAAGGCAACCAAAAAATTCAAGACAGAAAGTGAGAGTTTCGAAAAACAAGTTTTGAAAATTCAAAAAAAAAATTAGCCCGCTTGTGTTTGGTTGTGTTGTTGTTTCAGAAACAGTCTTCTTCATTATTTTTGGTTTTCTTTTCTTTTCTTTTTTTTATTGTTTCATTTTCCGCTTGCCTTTTCTGGTTTTTTCTTTAAGTAAAAGTGGAAGAACGAAACATAACAGTGAAAGTGGCTTTGGTTCGGTCTTTTTTTTAGCATTTTAGCTTGGCTTTTGGACAGCTTTTTGATAAACCAATCCGATCCTTAAGAGCTAGTTAAATGTGTGTACGTGTTCTGTTTCAAAACGGAAGGAAATCCCAAGGATTTCGGATCGCTAAGCAGGCTCAAAAAAAAACGAGGACATAGGTTAAACATTAATTATCCAAAAATCATCTAGACGAGCTCCAATTAATCATCGTCGGACAAATTTGTGGTGGTCAGCAAGGTGGCATTATCCTCGGCTCCCTGCTCCTCAATATCCTGCAAGGAAAATATATAAAATTATTAAATATATAGAACATTTATTTTTATAGAAAATTTTAACTAAAAACACATGGGTTTTTTTAGAAAAGTTAAGCAAGAAAGCTTAAATTTATAAATCATTTTGAAAAGATCTGTTTTTGATACTTTAACACTGCACTTGGGAATTATAAAGCCACGCAAGCGAGGTTTTCAAAGAAAAATAGATAAAACCCATGTACCAAATGTATAAAACTATTAAATATAGAAATGTCACCTAAAAACACAATGGTTTTTAGCAAAGTTAAGCAAAAAAGCCTAAATTTACAATATTATTAGTGATAACCCATTGAAAATAAATGCTCTAAAATTCCTCTTGGGAATTACAAAGCCATGCAAGCGGGGTTTTCAAGGAAAAATAAAAAACCCATGTTTTGTGTTTCCTGACATTGTTTTTTTGTTATATTATTATTGTTATACTGTTATATTATAGTTATAATATTATATAATATTATAATAAGAAAAATAATAATATAACTATAATAAAACAATATAACTTCCCCTAAAAATAAAACCATATTTCCAATAATTTCAGTTTTCTTATACAAAATATATATTTTCATATATTTAGCAATAGTTTTCTTGCTTCGTTACAATCTTTTCATCTTGTTCTCTGTTCTCATCTTCACTCTTTCATCCTTCACTTTCTTTCTTTTTGTATTTGTTTTTTTTTATGCTTTTTAGTTTTATAAAAAATAGTTTTACATGCAAATAGGACGATCGGAAATTGTTAAATCATTCAGTATTTCAGCAATTGAACAATTTTACTTGCTACAAGGAAGAACAATTACATAAAAACACGCGTTACAATAATAGGCTTTAGTTTTTTTTTTCTTTTTTTTTGTTTTGATTTTTTTGTGTATGTATAAAAATAAAAAAATTTATTTAAAAAAAAAATATGATGTAAACTTAAAATGAAACAAAACATTTAGGCTAAGAAATAGTTTCTTGTATTGTGTTGTTGTTGTTGAGGGGTGTTGGTGTTGCGTTTGAGGAAGTAAATGCAGCAGAAATGTTTGCAGTAATCGAGATTTACAAGAAAAAAAAAACAGTTTGGAGCCAGGCTTTAAGCAATCGTCTATAACTATAGCTATATTCTAGGCTCCTTGTCCATGGTGCTGCGCGCTCTCTCTATTTCTCTCTATATATCCTTTTTTTTGTGTCTCTTCTGTGTAGATTGGAAGTGTGCGGAAGATTTTGTTGCTCTGCCTTTGTGAGCTTCGGCTCACTTGAGCTTCTGCTTGACGGGACTGGGCGAAGACTGATCCGCCTCGGGCAGATCGCTCTCCTTCTTGCGCTTCACCTTATCCTTTGGCGCCTTCGATGGCTTCTTCGTTTGCAGCGCCAGCTTGGCCTCTCGCTTGGCCTCCTTCTTGGCCTCCCGCTTGGCCCTCAGCTGCTCGGTGATGAAGGAGAACACCAGGTAACCCTGCAGGGCAATCAAACCGCCCAGAGCCAACAGGGAACGGAATCCTCCGATGCCATAGTGCAGTGTGAGGACACCAATCACCGAGGTGGCAAAGCGAATAAGGAAGAAGACTCCATTGTTAACCACACGCAGCTTGGCCAATCGCTCTTCGCGATCAAAGACACCAATCAGCTGGAAGATATGCGACAGAAGCTCACTGAAGTAATGCAGGGTCAGCAGGACCAAAGCCAAACGCTGGAAACTCAATGTGTAGGCCAAAACAATCAAAGTAAAGCCACTAATCGAATGAATAATCTTGGGCTGTTGCTCCTCCTTGGTCTTGATCTTCTGGAAGTACAACTCCGGCAGCATGTGCAGGTAATAGGCCAGCTGAACGATGAAATAGAATTTGTGCAGGAAGCTCATCGGATGATCGGGGAAACCTTCCCATAGTTGAGCAACTTGTCCCAAATAGCCCTCCTTGAGCACGACATGAGCGCCCCAGACGAAGGACATCAGGTAGAAGGCCACCAATTGGCCAGATTCATTGAAGCGAGCAAGCTTGAATTTAGACAAATGCATCTTTTTGCTGATCTTGTCGAGCACAAACTCCTGGATGATGGCATGCATAATGATGCAGGTGAGCGTGTAGAAGAATATCGCGCAATAGTCCTTAATGCCCGCAATATACGTGTATGCCTTGCCATAGGGCTGCTCTCGGCTGGGATCCTCGCCGCTGACATTGTGATGCAGCGAAATGAAGGCGCTGGCAAAGGCAGCCGTTGATTCGTTCATTAGACCCACAACGAATACCATGGCCACGCAGGAAATGATGTCCGCATGATTCTGTATGACAAACTCATGGCTAAGGATTGGCGGATTTTTGTTGCTGGTCTTGCGACCAAGTCCGGGCTTAATGGCCATCGCAGTGGCAGGAGCAACAGGGAACAGGAGCAGGAGCTGGAGCTGGAGAGCAGGTGTGTTTCAA
This sequence comes from Drosophila truncata, assembly GCA_008042515.1. NCBI lineage: Eukaryota > Metazoa > Arthropoda > Insecta > Diptera > Drosophilidae > Drosophila > Drosophila truncata. Next base: position 42,046 of record VNJQ01001436.1, on the reverse strand, counting down.
CCAAAATGGGCGGTGCTGTAAAGATTTATTTTATTAGTTTTTTATTTAATTTTTTTGCTGGATTTTAGCGGTGATTTTGTGTCGAGTAATTTGTTGTTTTTGTTATTGGAATGGTCTACGCAGTATTTTGTAGGGGTTTCTAATAAGAAAAGGAATTTTTGAAGGTCCTAAAAATAAATTCTAGTAAATTCAAAAGATTATTAGCTTTCAGGGACTTTTTGCTTTGTTTTTATATTAAATTTGTAAAAAGAACTCCCTTACTTTGACTTTCAGCCTGTTTTTTAATATTCTTATTAGAATTACTGATCTTAAATTATTTTAACACCCTGTTTCCTTATATTAAATTTGCAATTAAAAGAACTAAACCTTCATTTAGCTTAGTTTATATAAAATTTCTAAAAAGGACTCCTTAACTTTGACTTTCACGCTATTTTTTAATATTCCTATTAGAATTACGCATCTTATTAATGTAATATCTTTTTAAATTCTTATTAGAATAAATAGTTTTATAAATTTAATAGAATCGTTTAACACTTCCTGTTTTCTTGTTTTAAATTTCAAATTTGAGAGCCCAAATCTACATTTTGCTTAGTTTCTATATAAAATTTGTATAAAAGAACTCCTTAACTTTATTCTTATTAGAATTCCTCATTTTATAATATTTTAATACTTCCTGTTTCCTTTGTATTAAATTTCCAATTTGAAAACCGAAACCTACAATATGCTTATCTTTTTGATTGCTGATATGAGACCTATCCTAATGCTATTACAAGTTCCTAGAATTGATAGATAATAACTACAACAGAATCCATTATAAATATATGTTAGTATTAAGCGTTAAACTGCCCACGTTGACCAAGTCTTGGTTTGATTAAATATTCAAAAAATATAAGAACTTCTATCAAAATTTCTTATATGTTGTATTTTAGTTTTTTATATATTAACCACACTTTCAACTATTTTTAAAGATTAAAAATGAATAGTTAATGTTTAAAATCCCCTCAAGACTTAAAGGCCACGACTTTCTTGATATCAAAAACCTCTCCACGAATCACAAATCTGAGCCACACAACACAGTAATCCATAGTTAAAGCTGCCACGACTTTAAATAATAATAATAACTTGTGGCTCATCCTTAGCACATACAAAAAAAAAAATTATATATATATATATATAGGCAAACTCTGGAATAAGTGAAAACCTCCAACTGGAAATGTGCCGTTTTCTGGTCTATTGTATGTACATTTCGGTCACATGCAAAATTTTAAATGCCACGAGTGTGTTCAGAGATGCACGCTTATCTCTCTGTGTGGGCGAAGAACGTTATCTCTGACAAGCGTAAGAAGAAGGAATGTAGGGATTAAAGCCCACTTAAGGGATAACTACTGTATTAAAGAGATGCTACACATTCCAATAACAAAAACACAATTTGCCTTGTTGGCACTACACACACACACACACACATACACATGTATATACGCGCGCGCGCACACACACACATATGAAAGCAAATCCGCTAGCGCGCTCCCACACACACACACACACACATACACACACGCACGCACAGCAGAGAGACTGCAAGAGACACGCTGGCAAAAATTTGTGTTGTTGCGGCCACGGCCACGGCGTTTTCATGTGTTGTTGCCACTTTTTTTTTTACTCACAGGATTTTCCGTTCCTTGCGTTCGCTGACGTACTTTCCACGTTGCAGTTTTTCCTCTTCTCCTGAAGCGTTTCGCACTCACTCGCAGTCACAGCGTTAGAGTAACTGTCGTTGTCGTGCCGTGCCGTGCCGCCGCTGCTGCTGCTGCTGCTGTTGCTGCAGGTGTTGGATCTGGAACTGAAATCGGACGCAGGCACGGGGCAGAAACCGAATCTGAATCTGCTCTGGGCGCTATTCGACGCTGCTCTGCTGCTGCTGCGCTGCTCACCTGTGAGACGACGACGACGACGACGACGAGTCGTGTTGCCTCGCGCGGGTGTCTCTGTTTGTGTGCGTGCGTGTGTTTTGGGTTTCACTAATACCAGGGCTGGAGCATAGTTAAATATTTTCACTCTGCCTCCATATGTTCACTTGACTTGCCGCTTTTCCCGCACCAATACCGCTTTGGCTGTAGTTTTCCGAATTTTCCCAAGTCCCAGCTAGTTCCGTTTGTGTAGCCCTGGCTGGCAGCAGTAGCAACGCCAAAAGAAATTGCCACATAGCCGGCGAAAGCCTGCTCTCTCTTTCGCTCTCGGCTAACTTCGGCTCTCTTCGGCTGTTTATGTGACGTGTGTGACATAAACCAGGGCTGCTGCGCATACATATTTGAGGGTAACCAGTTGCTGGCATTGTTGTTGTTATGTTTGAGAGGCCTTTTTAATCTTTATTCGTTTCTTTTTAGATTATTTCATAAATAACTTGCAATATTGTGCACTTTTTAAGTCAGGTTTTTGCCGATTTTCTGTACACTTTCATCCGTTGAGTGGAGCAGCCCTGGTTTAGATGACAGAGCCAGGGCTGCGCAAGAACTAACAGTTTGGCGCGCAGCTTGAAATTGCTTGGAACCAGTTCACATTTACCAGAAGTGCCAACGGTTTGGCGCGCACTTTGAAATTAAGGCATATTAAATGTTTATTAAACATTATTTCATGGTCTAAAAAAAACAACACACTTCACTTCAATTATCTAAACATATAAACGAACCGTTTAAGCAGCGCGCGCGTTTTAAAATTAAATATTGAAATCCATTTACGACCAGCAATTAAATGCAAAGCTAAGTTTAACACAATTAGCTATGTAAATTGACTAGTTTAATGGATAAAAACTGCAACCCGTAGTGGGGGAGGGGGGTACGTAGACCCTGCAAGTGGCTCAAGGTCGTGGCGCCCACCCTCCTTCCGGGCGAGTGGGTTTTTATTATTATTTTCTTTCTTTTTTTTTTTGCTGAGCAAATTAATTGCATTTTGTACTCACGTTACGGTTCCGCTTGCGGACGGAAGAGACGATGGTGCGCTTGTTGCGTGCCACCAAGCAGACCGTTATGATCAGAATCACCCCGATGAGGGCGAAGCCCAGAAGAGCGGGCAGCAGCACGCTATCCTCGGCCTTGTAACCCTGCGAAAAAATAAGAACGGATTTTTAGTGGTTTATTAATAAAGAAAATCGACCCGAAAAGGATACCACATGGCACTCAAGTGGGGGAAGGTGAAGTGGAATGGGAATTAAAGAAAAAAGATGTGTCTATAACAAAGGGTTTAGTCTTTGGGTTCCAGGCTAATATTTAATAATTTTTAATCTCGTATCTTTAGGTTCCAGAGATAATAACTTCGTATTCATATGGGAAATCTGAATACCAAGTATTTTTTTAATTGGTTAAGGAGTTCCTGAGATCCTTGGGGTCATGCCAAGGGACAAAGAAGTCTGTATCCTAAATATCTTACTAATTCCTCGAATGGTTCCTGGGCTCATATAGTGTTACAGAGATATTAACTTCATATAAATATTGGAAATCTGCATACCGATTTTGTTTGGAATTGGTTAAGGAGTTCCTGAGATCCTTGGGGTCATACCTCGGGACAAGGAAATCTATATCCTAAATATCTAACTAATTCCTCTAATGGTTCCCGAGATTCCTGAGATCATAGCATCGGACAAGGGCAGTCTTACAGTGGTATTAACTTCATATTCATATTGGAAATCTGCATACCAATTTTTCTTTCAATTGGTTAAAGTGTTCCTGAGATCTCTGGGGTCATGCCAAGGAACAAGGTAATCTGTATCTTAAATATCTAACGAATTCCTCTAATAGTTCCCGAGATTCTTGAGATCATAGCATTGGACAAGGACAGACTTAAACTACTAAAAATCCCAATAAACCCCCCCACTTCATCTTGAGTGCTGGGTAACCTCTAGAGAGGAGGAGTCACGCCATTGCGTGTCACTTACGGTCCATTGAAAGTAGGTCGAGGGATCGATGTAGGCCCAGTGCGTCTCGAGCCAGGCGCTGTTGCTGCGATTATTCTTCTGATTATTCTGGACTGTTGCCTGGTCCTCGGCCTGATTTGATTGTGTCTGCATTTTAGTATCCTGCTGTCCAATGCCTGCGGGTTGATATTGAGCTCCCTGGGCCTTGGCCAAAACCGGTGGCATAATAGGTTTCTTGGCGGCGGATTTTAGCAAAGGAACCTGGATAATGCGCGTGGTGATGGTTGTGGCCGGTGGCAAGTATCGGGGAGTGGTCACTGGTACCGGCTCCTTAGTGGTTGTGGTGGTGGAAGGTGTGGTGGTGCTGCTGGTTGAGGTTGTAGTGGGAGCTGCTGTGGTTGTCGTGCTCGTTGTGGTGGTGGTGGTGCTGCTGCTGCTGCTGCTGCTGCTCGAGGTGCTGCTTGTGGCTAAACCCAGGTTACTATTGGTATTAGTTTTATTCAAACGAATCACAAACTGCTCTACGCCATTCCGATTGACAATCTGCACATTTCTACCCACATTTTGCTGCAGCAATGGAGATCCTGTGGGTAATATGGGATTTCCTGCTGCTATGTCTCCACCTCCGCCTGATGTAACACCACCGCCTCTTTGTGGGCTGTGAATCAAAGCCGCTTTGGTTTTCAAAAACCATTCCGTGGGATTTGGCAGACATTCGGCGGATACCAAAAAGGGTATTAACACGGCTCCAATGATCACGGTGCATACGAAAATGAGTCCCAAATAGGCAAAGAAGGAACGGCGACGTCGCTGTCCCTTGACCTTGGTGCCGGACGAAGATGTTGAGGCTGAACCCGAGGATGATGAGGCTCCTCCACCACCACCAGCAGAAGAGCGGCCATTGCCCGATAGCTTGCCCTCGATGCGGAAATCATCATTTTGCGGCAGTATTGTGTACTGCAGACTGTTTTCACCGTGTCTTATGGTTTTGTACATGGCCACACCGGTTAAGGGTTAATCCAAAGGGTTAATGAAGAAGATTTTGGAAGATTGATTCTTCTTTCGCTCTCTTTCTTCTGAAAGATCTTTGTTTGAAGATTCTTACAATCTCTTGTTGTTTGTTCTTCTTTGGCTTGATTTTTATCTCCAGCTTCCTGATTATCCTGATTCTCTTCTGGGATTTACCGTTGCAGCTTCTTCTTTTTGTTTTTTTAGTCTAGTTCCGTTAGTTCCTTGCTTTCCTTTTTCGGTGTTTATCACATGGATTGTTTTCTAAGTTTTCTAATTAAATTAAAAACTTTAACAAATCCTTTTAAGCAATATTTTGCTTTGATGTTTCCTTTTATCTTCTGCTTTATTTTTGTTTTGTTTGTTTTTTTATTTTTCTTCACTTATTCCTCTCCACTGCGTCCTTATTTTGTGTTGTTGTTCCTGGAAATGCCGTTTGGTTCACTTATTTTGCTGCTGCTTCTTAGCTTTCTCTCACTCTCTCCCTCTCTTTGTCTCGCTCTTTCTCTTTTGCTCCTTCTCCTTCCACTTGCCCTGTGCGTTTTGTTGTCGCGCACAGGTAACGGTAAATACTCAATATTCGCTCACCTTTTGCTTTTCTGCAGCTGCCAAAAGCTAACGGGAAATTGCTTTTAATTTTCGTCCTCGCCTTTTATCAACGATTTCAAAATGCTAAATTAAAGGATTAAGCTCCTCTGCGCGTCCTCTACAAACAGGACAATGTTGCGAATGTTGTTGTCCTTCGCGGAGAATATTGTTTTTGTTCCTGTTCCTGCTGCCGATGCTCCTTGCGCACTAAATTTTATGTTTTTATTGATTAAGCGTTTGTTGTTTTTTGACGCAGGCGCTGTGCCTGACAGGCTTTCTGACCAGTGTTGGTTAAGGCTTTAAAGATAAAGGACTTTTTTATTTTGTGGCCGTTTTCAATATTGGAAAATTGAGATTTAAATCAAAGTCTAAATATTATTTTTTTTTCGAATAGTTAGAAGGTTTAGAAATTTTTTATAGGTATTACTTAAAAGAAAAGAAAGGAAGTTTTCTTCAAAAAGCCAAAATTTGTATATCCTTGCAGATAGTCACTGCTTTTATAATATAATAGGGAAAATCATAAAAGAACTATATATTTCATATAACTTTATTAAGATTAAATTTAATTTACATTAAAAAAACGTCTAAGTGTTGTATAATTCTTAATGTTCCCTCTTGCAGTGTTTGAAATTTGAAAATGACTTTGAAAACTTTGTCACATTTTTATTTATATTTCTATGATTATAAAATAGTTAATTATCTATAAAAAAAAAGTACAAACCTACTATAATCCTTACAATTAAATACCTAAAAATGTTTAAAAATACACCTAAACTTATTATAATCTTTAATATATTAAAAACTATTTTTACATAACTTTTAAAATCATGAATCACTATCTCCTATCAGTCAGTTATTGTCACCTATAAATCCCTGAATTACAATACTTTGCAGATAAGTTCACAGGGGAAGTCTCTACAATAGTATTACCCCTTTATTATTCCATAATTATATTCTATATCTTTAAGATCTTTATGAGGACTTTGTTCCCAAAAGTAGCCAGCACAGACTTTGAACCAGAAGATAAACCCGGCGGCAAACCAGACTATCTATAGATTTGCTATCGAATACTCCTAATGGATTGCGCACACCTTGCTAATGGATCAATCAGAAAATTGCGACCGCAGACAGATCCAGATTTACGAGGTAGTCATATATTGGTTGTCGTAAAGCCTCCCAGAACAACCTGGTAGCGTCGATAAGCCATCGTCAGCAAAGAGGGTGTGTGGGGGCCAACAAAAAAAAGAGGGTTTATCGGTAGCTTATCGGTAGTGCTTCGATAAGCGACGACGGCCAGCCCAAGAAGCATTTTCCTAGCACTATCTGAAATAGTCACGTAAAATAGGCCAAGCGGTCAACAACGTCTATAGGTATCTTCCCCAAAAAAAGATCTAAAAGATCCTAAAGATCTCTATAAAGCAAGGATATAGAAAACCCTCAGTGATCTTCAAAATGGTGTTCCTTTTAGCCTTTGGCCTGATCTTTGGCATTCTTTGGACCCTCATCAGTGTAGTGCTCAAGTTGCTGGGCCTAAAGCCGCCGTTGATCTTTGATAAATACCCCCTGAAGGGTATCTTCTATAGAGTCAAATTCTGGCTGGCTTTATTGGTACTGCGACGTCTGAGATATCGTATATATAGAAGAAACGAAGAAGTACTGGGCTCCGAGGAGCATTTGGCCAAAATCGACAGACCCCAAGAGCTGAGCACTGATCCCAAAAGCTATGATGTGGTCAGCTTTATGGCAGCCAATAAGGAGGGCCAGAAATTGATGGTTACCCTGGAGCGTCGGCGACGAGGAGTCTTAAAGGCAGCTCTTTACCTTTGGCTACCAGAACGTGGTTTGCTTGGCTCACCCAATCTGCCGGATATGATACATTTCACCACTGAGGATGGCGAAGAGAGTAGCGAGTTCCAGGGCGGAGGTTTCCATGTATATCAGGAGGAATCCATGAAGATTTGGCGTATTAAATACGACGGCGTTGTGCGAAGTCAAGGAAATGAAGAGAAAACCAACCCGGAGGATATATCTTTGAACCTGGATCTGCGCTTTAAGAGCTCCTCGTCCACGGAACACTTTGATTATAGCCGCGACTTGAGTTCCTCTTTGATTGCGGATTCTATAGCCCGCGAGGCCTGGAATGAAAGGTTTTATAGTCTTATTCGTAGTGTTAATCACATTATGGAGCGACGAACCCACTACGAACAGAATGGTGAGCTCTCCGGCAAGCTAATCCTTGAGGGAAAGGATATGTCCCTTAAAATGTTGGGCTTCCGTGATCATGGCTTTGGCACCGAACGTTGTCTCAGCTCCATCAATCGTTATGTGTACTTTGCCTTGTTCCTGGACGATGGCAGCAGCATGGTTGTGGGTAATCTCAGTCAACCATCATTTTTCCTATCCTCCCTGAAGGTGGGTTATGTGTGCACTCCTTCAGGACAATATCAACCGTTGACTTGGAGCAATTTTGAGTTGTATTCGTATGGCGAAAAGGGTACACCGCCGCAGCATCAGAACTTTATTGTTCGCACAGAGGATAAGGAATATCTTGTCCAGATCCAGGAAGAGGCTTCAGCTGTGCGCTATGTGGGCGGTGATTGGGATTCAAAGGTCTTTAATCAGTTTGTTTCCTGTACGGTGAATGGAGTTGGGGGACAGGGACATGCCGAGTTCCTGTATCGTCACAAAGGTGGCAGACCTGAGGATATAGCCGCCAAGGATCCCAGTTGGTATCAGAACATTAAGAAGTTTGAAAGAAGTCTAACCCTGTTGGATGAGCAGGAGGAAAGAGACTTTATTTTCTAGGAAATATGATACATTTTTTTTTGTGTTTATTAATTCTTAAGTTTGTAAAAAATAAAATATATTATAATAAAAAAAATCTAAAGAAAGAAACTCGCTAAATATTTGCCAAATCATGTTATTTTTATATGAAATTCAAGTGGCTTTCGTTGATTTAATCTTTAAATAATTCTAAATTTACTTCCATTCAATCGGAATCATTCAATAAAATTCCACTGGGAAACAAAATCAAGCAAGTCCACCTGGCGAAGGCCATCAAATCCCTCCTCAGGTGCAGCTGCAATCGTATCGCGATGGTGGGGTGTTATCTATCAATAGACCTCTAACTGTATCGATAAGGAAGATTAGCAAATCAGTTGGGGGATTTGATTGGGATTGGACCCCCCCTGAAAGAGAAGACGAAGAAGAAAAGTTCAGAGAGCACTCAAAGCTGGATTAATCGACAATAAATTAGCATGCCGAGTAACGGATAAGATTGTTCAAGTATTTCGGGTTTTCTTTCAATAAATAATAACCTTATCTTTGCTACAAAAAGACAAACCATGAAAAACCAAGGGAACCAGATGTCATAACCCAGAAATCTTTAATAATATCAAGTTTCTAGGTATATTTAAATATTTAAAATTAAATTAATAACCTTATCGGTGCTACAAAAAGACAAACCATGAAAAACCAAGGAAACCAGGTGTCAGAACCCAGAAATCTCAAATAATATAAAGTTTTTAGGTATATTTAAATATTTAAAATTAAAATAATAACCTTATCGGTGCTACAAAAAGCTAAACCATGAAAAACCAAGGGAACTAGGTGTCATAACCCAGAAATCTTTAAAAATATCAAGTTTCTAGGTATATTTAATTGTTTTTCTATTAATTACCGACCTGCCTTAATGTCAATTTATGTTATTGACCCCTAAAAGTCTATATATTTGTATAGATCCCCCCATATCAGTGCCGAAAAACCATGTCCCATCGATAAGATGGTTTTTTGTTGCTTGCAGACAGATTTTGTCCTACGATTTAACTTGAATTTGGCCAAGATATGACTTTAGTGAATTCTACTTGGGTTTTTAAGCACTTGTATTGCTGTGACTTAAGTGGGTTTTCCCTGTAAAAGCAATTTTAATGTATTACTTGCTAGATTAGGTCCAAATAATGGAGTCATCCCTGGAATTAGAGATTCTCCGATATGATATACTCGGAAAAATATAGAACAAGTCGAGAATTTCACGAACTAAACGAATTCTGAAAGCAAATTAGATTGAAATTTAAAGAAATAAAACCTTTAAGAGTATAAAAACCTTCCAAGTATGCCTTAAAAGGCCCTAAAATGCATATCCAAGCTCTTAGTAATGGAAATAAGTAGTAAAAATATAAATAAGGACAGAAATTCCCTAAAAAATAAATCATTTTACCATTAAAATGAAGAATATAAAAAATCAGCCATAAAAGCATACGTTTTCATCTTGTTTTATATTCGCTTAGGCTACTTGAATATGCTAGTGTAGTACTCCTCCTCCAGATCGTATAGATCCATGGCCATTTCGTCCCTTAACTTCATCAACTTCTTGTCACACTCGATTTGCGTAGCCCTAAATAATTGCGAATTATTTGTGATGGCCTCGTTGACAGAATGGAAATCGTTGAGAATGAGGTATTGCTTGAGGTCGGCCACTAGTTTCATTAGGGATTCACCAGCACGAACTGAAATATTACAATATTTAATAACAATTTGCTGGCTTTTATTTCATAATTTACCCATATTTGCCGCCCGGACTTGCATTTCCAGGGCATCCTGTTCGCATTGCGTTGTCTTTGAGATTTGACTGTGACTTTCGCGGCGAGCTAGCTTTAGGATTTCTGTAGAGTTTATATTTAATGATTTTAATTAGTTAAATAACAAAAGAGAGTTCTTTTTTGTATAGTTTACCCTCAAAGTTTTCCAGCATGCTGCGAACATCGTCTTTTAAGCGAGCATTGTATGATTTCAGTAAAGCCTCCTTTGATTGGGGCAAAATTGTGGTCCTTGAACTGCTGGCCATATTGCTGTTTATTGTTTTTACCTTCTCTAAAGGCTTATTTTAGAGAAATTATATTAAAAAGTTGCTAGAATTAGTTTATTTTATGCCAGGCACCGCTTTTTGTTTTGTTTTTCTGCTGCAATCTTTGCTAGAGATGACACTCACTCACATACTCAAACTAGAGATGGAACACAAACGCCAAAGAAACTAGTTCTTTGAAATGAACGTAAAGAAAATAAAACTATATGCAAATGGGATTTATTATCAATAACTTAACAAACTTAGGTTTATAAATAATGCTTAATATGAATATTTACATATTATTCACTTGACATTGCTTGAACATTTAAAAAATAAACAAATTTAAGCATTTAATCAAAAGTGAACTAGTTCCGGCAAGTGTGACCTTTTTTGTAGTATGAGCCACTGTTTTTATGGTATTATCTTAAACTTTGGCCACACTAATTCCTGTATTCCTTTGACCAAAATCGCGAGAGTGTGTGTGTGCCTGTGTGTTGGTGAAAATTGAATTAACAAAAGAAAATAAAGAACAAAATAAACCAAAGCTGGAATGCATTTATGCTAAAGTCAACGTAACCTCCCGACGACGTGTGATGCATTAATGCTAAAGTCGATCAGCGGCGGCGTGGCATCCACGGAAAGAGGAGGAAGTGGCGGCGGCGGCGGCGGCGGCAGCGGTGGACCGGGAGCAGGCGGAGGCGGTGGCGCAGGCGGTGTTGTTGGTGGCGGCGGCGGCAGCGGTGGAGGAGGAGGAGGTGGTGGAGGTGGTTTCGCTGGAGCAAGTGGCAGTGGAAGTGGCACTGGAAGCGCCAGTGGAAGTGCCAGTGGAAGCAGAAGCGCCAGCGGCAGTGGGCGTGCCAGTTGCGGCCTGGGTTCCAGCTCCATTTCAAGCGGTTTGAGTGCAGTCTGTGGATTCGTCAGCGGTGGTATTGTGGGCGGCGGAGGAGGTGGAGACAGGGACCGTGATCGAGATCGAGGCAGCGGCAGTGCCAGTGGCGGCAGCACACCCGCCGGCGTTCTTTATTGCCCCGCCTGCGTAGCAGCCGCCCAGCAGCAGAATCCCAATCCCAGCCCCCAGCCGAGTCCCCATCACGAGGGCTTCTTCTCGCGCAGCTCCAGCAAGTCGAGCAAACGGAACAAGGCCAGAAAGAGCGCCTCCACCGCTGGCTGTTTGGACGCCCAGCACATACGCTCGAATCTCAGAATGTCCACTTCGAGTTCAATGAGAAGCACCCGTGGCGGCGGTGGCGGTGGCGGCGGCGGCGGCTCCTCTTCTGGTGGTGCACCCCTGGCGGGCTCTTCGCATGCACCGGGCAGCAATTGCACCGGCTCAGCCTCTGGCTCTGCTTCCGGTTCCTGCGGCATGCAATCCTATGATGCAGCCAGCAATGCCAGCAGCAACAGCGGCAGTGGCAAGGCCGCTTCACCGGGTAGCTATAGCTGCAATGCCCTCAATGTGGACTTCTCATCCTACACGGCCACACACCAATGGACCAGGATGCTGGAGTGCGCCGAGTTTGTGGGAGCCAAGTGAGTAGAGTGAGGCCTCCTCAAGAAGGTAATCCTGTGGAGGTTTTTTGGGGCAGGAAGGCTTGGAAAGGTTGGAAAATTATGAAAACTTAAATATATCGAATTCCTAAGTATTAAAATTTATCGATAAACTTAACCTTATTTATTTTCGATAATTTTGGTTGATTTATCAGCATAAAGAGTCGAAATTGATACATAAATCGATATTTTAAGGTTGGAAAATATTGAAAACTTAAATATATCGAATTCCCAAGTATTGAAATTTAACGATAAATTGAACCTTATTTATTATCTATAATATTAGTTGATTTATCAGCACAAAAAGTCGAAATCCGATACATAAATCGATATTTTAAGGTTGAAAAATATTGAAATCTCATATATATCGTATGCCTAAGTATTGAAATTTAACGATAAATTGAACCTTATTTATTATCGATAATATTGGTCGATTTATCAGCACAAAAAATCGAAAACCGATACATAATTCCATATTTTAAGGTTGTGATCATGGATAATATATTTACCCCTTTTTTGAACAGACGGAGCAAGCACACAGTGGTGGCCTACAAGGATGCCATGTTTGTCTTTGGCGGCGATAATGGCAAGAACATGCTTAACGACCTCATACGCTTTGGCGTCAAGGACAAGTCCTGGGGCCGTGCCTGTGCAACGGGAACACCGCCAGCCCCGAGATACCATCATTCGGCGGTGGTGGCCGGCAGTTCAATGTTCATCTTTGGCGGCTATACGGGCGACATACACTCCAACTCGAATCTGACCAATAAGAATGATTTATTTGAGTACAAATTCCAAAGTGCCATGTGGGTGGAGTGGAAATTCTCGGGACGTCAGCCTGTGCCTCGATCTGCCCATGGAGCAGCTGTGTACGATAACAAAATGTGGATCTATGCCGGATACGATGGCAATGCTCGGCTGAATGATATGTGGACGCTTAATTTGACGGGAGAGAATCATCAGTGGGAGGAAGTGGATCAGCAGGGCGATCGTCCGCCCACCTGCTGCAATTTCCCGGTGGCAGTGGCCCGCGATGCCATGTACGTGTTTTCGGGACAGAGCGGCCTGCAGATAACCAACTCGCTGTTTGAATTTCACTTTAAAACCCGCACTTGGCGAAGGATTTCGAATGAGCCTGTCCTGAGAGGTGCCACCTCGGCACCACCATCGCGTAGATATGGCCATACAATGGTTCATCATGATCGATTTTTGTATGTCTTTGGTGGATCAGCAGACTCGACGCTGCCCAATGATTTGCATTGCTATGATTTGGACTCGCAGGTGTGGTCGGTTATCCAGCCGGAGCAGAATTCGGATGTGCCCTCGGGCAGGGTGTTCCATGCTTCGGCCGTCATTGGTGATGCCATGTATATATTCGGTGGAACGGTGGATAATAGCGTGCGACGGGGTGATACCTATCGTTTTCAGTTTTCATCGTATCCGAAGTGCACGTTGCGAGATGATTTCGGGAAGTTCTTCCAGGAGAAACAATTCTGCGACATACAATTTATTGTGGGAGCCGAGGAGATACGCATTTTGGCACACATTGCCTTTGTGGCCGCAAGGTCAAAGTATTTAAGGAACAAGATTTTGGCCGCCCGGGAGGCGCGTCAACAGCAAATGGAGAAAGTGTATGGCGTGGGCCAGGTGGATGCCCAGGCTTTGAATACGGGAGCGGGCGGGGACCGCGGCCCAATGCTGGAGGTTCGCCTGGCTCATGCCTCACCAGAGGCCTTTGACATCATTTTGAATTACATCTACACGGATCGGATTGATCTAAAGGATTCGTACAGCAAGAACATCATCATACTCATCACGGACATCTATCAACTGGCGGGTCTTTTTACTATGCCGCGGCTGGCCCATGGCTGCATCCAGTATTTGGACTACAAGATTAACAAGCTCAATGTTTTGGAGGCCCTTTACAATGCGGATAAGAGCAAGTGAGTTTAGGGGTAAAAAATTTGGAAGGAGGTTTATCGAAAGTATATCGATGAATATCATATGGAAAATATTGATAACTTTGATTTATCGAATTCCTAGGTATTGTAATTGAACGATAAATTTAACTTAATTTATTTTACATAATATTGGTCGATTTATCAGCACTTAAAGTAGAAATCCGATACATAAATCGATATTTTAAGGTTGAAAAATATAGGAAACTTTGATTCATCGAATTCCTAGGTATTGAAATTTATCGATTAATTTAACTTTATTTATTTTTGATTTATCAGCACATAAATAGATATTTTAGGGTTGGAAAACATTGAAAACTTTGATATATCGATTTCTTAGGTATTGAAATTAAACGATAAATTTAACTTAATTTAATTTGGTCGACTTATCATTACATAAAGTCGAAATCCGATACATAAATCGATATTTTAAGGTTGTGATTCGTTAAGCTATCTATTTCTATGACAAAATATTGCGTTTAAAAATGTTTTTGTATTCAAAAATAGTTTTTGTCATGTTATAAATAGTCATACATTTATTTGTCCCCTTTTCTATGCGTTAAATATCGATACATCAGCGATATATTTTGTGATTCTCAACAACTTACTTCTAAAAACGGATAATAACCATTTTAAAAGAAATTAATAATTAAATTAACCTGAATAATTTCAATAAACTTCCCCAAATGTATCCTTCCTGTCACTAATTTTTCTCCATATCGCCATTAGCATTAAGATCATCAAGGATCATTGCATGCAGTTTATCATCAAGGATGAGAACTTCACCGAAGTGGTCATGTCAAGTGAGTTTAGCGATTTGGACAAGCCTCTGTTGGTGGAAATCATAAGGAAACGTTTGCATCCCAGCAAGCTGGTAATGGATACAAGCTTTGAGACCAACATAGGTGAGGTTTCTCTTAATTGATCTCTAGAAAAATATATATATTTAACATATATTTTTGTAAAGGAACCACTTTGGAGATTGATCTGTGCCTCTTTTTGGAGTCAACTGGCAATGATTTCTGCGATATAAGCCTCATACTGGAGGATCATGTGATACCGGCCCACAAGTCTGTGTTATCATCACGTTGTACCTACTTTCAGGGCATGTTCCGTTCGTTCATGCCGCCGGATAATACCGTCAATGTGGGTTTTTTGCATCATAAATTATATATAATTTCTGATAGTTGTAAAATTTAATGCTTAAACAGATACAAATTGGCGAAATTTCACCCTCATTGGAGGCATTCCACTCGCTGCTTCGTTACATTTACTATGGCGAAACGAAGATGCCGCCGCAGGATGCATTATATCTCTTCCAGGCGCCTTGCTTTTATGGTTTGGCCAACAATCGATTGCATGCCTTCTGCAAGTATTCGCTGGAGCATAACATTACGTATGAGAATGTATTGCAAACGCTGGAGGCATCGGACATCACCAAGATCTATGACATCAAGGAGTATGCACTTAAGCTGATCGTTAAAGATTTTGCCAAGGTGGCCAGGCTGCCAAAGATAGCGGGTTTGTCGCGCGAACTGTTGCTGGAGATCATACGCGCTGTGGCCGATTCGCACGGCGAGTTTCTGACGCGGATCAATATCAATACAGATATCTGAAAACTGGTGCTGCTCCAGCCGGCATTGCAGTTGTTGCTCGCCTGGTTGCAAATCGGACGTAGCACGTAGTGCGGCAGTAGCGGTTGGCAGCGCCGAACGAATGAACAAACCCTCCATTTACACGCATATTTCCCATCGCCACCATCGAACTTTCATTGCAAAAGATCACAGAGATCAGATCATCTCAGCTCAGCGCCTCCATTGGTCCTTAGAGGGCCCAATAAGTAGCATCAAAATGTATACTTCTTATATATATATATATCGATTTTGGGGATGACAGAAAAGGTTAATATTTAAGACAAAAGTCGATATGTATATCAATATTTGCGATATATGTGCAATTATTTAATTTTCTGTTTGATCAAAATAATCGAAAAGGGATTTTTAAAATTATTTATCGATAAATTCGATATTTTATCAATAAATTCAATATTTTTCAATATTTAAAAATATTTTTGATATGCCATTAACCATTTCTGACCGTTGTTTCTCGATATAATCCATAATCGATATATATATATATGTATATATATAATACCCCTGTATGTGTACACAAGTATTAATCCTATAAAGAGCACCTTAAAGCTAATCTCTTCTTTTCAAAGGCTTTCGCAAAACGCTCACCCGAATACAGCTGAACTTCTGATACAAAACATAATGCAGTAAGATCGAAAAACAAAGAGAAAGCATAAATTAGCAAAATATTTGTGTGATTTATATACACACAACAAAAAACTTTTGATATTTCTTATAATTAAAGCGAAATCTTTGTTTTTGTTTACATTTTATAAATAAAAGAAAGAAAAGAGGTAGTGCACCTTAGCCAAACATTTTTCCTGCTCTAGCCTATAGCTAATTGATAAAGAAAAGCAAACGAACTTGCTAAATTTTGTAAGCCTTAGTTAAAACAAAAATGTTAACAAGCGAAGTTCAACTGTATTTTGAAACAAAAAAAAAATAAAAAAAGGCACTTTGCACAGCACACAAAATATTATTCGATTGGCAGGAAGCGTAAATAAAATTGAGATAGTGCAGGTTTTGAGAATGTAAAGTTGTGAGATGTGTTTGCCAATCTATTATATACATAAATATAAACCTGAATACCCTTAAAAAGCTAAAGTTATGTTAATATTTGTATTTTATGTCCGTTTAACCAGAGATATTGTAACGCAAAACATGCATTTTTTGATAATATGAATCGATATTCTGTTTAATATATCGAATTGTATCGAAAAAGAGAGAGAAAGAAAGTGAGAGAAGAGAGAAGTTAGCAAAAATTTTTTTTTTTAGATGCTGGTTAAAAAATACAACTAAATTAAAGTGTTTCGGTTAGTTTTACTATTACTTGGACATTTTTCGATACTTTAAACTTTATATTCGATATTTTCGATATTTTAAATATATTTTCTCTGGAGATATGTTAAAATCCTAGTTTGTAACACATTTAAAAAATAAATCCTCTCTTTTTAAAGCCTCTTTTAAGGGTATTCATAGCTTCGGCTGGCCGGAGCCTAACTAACCTTTCTTGTTATACTCCTCCTACCCCAAGTACAACTTACTCGTTGATAAGAAACTACGAACAACTCGTATTTATATAAACACAATAACAACAACAACAATATTATTATAAACTATATAAAAGAAAACTATATATGGTTTTATGCTAAGGAATGTCCAGTATCTCCTCAAAAATTTCCACGTTCCATTACCATTATTAACCCATTTATCCATACCCATACCTCATCCATGTGAATCAAACCCGAAGAAAAGAGAACGAACTTAAAGTTAACGTTTTTTGCCAAAATTTTTGATAAAATTCTTTGATTTATTTTTTTTAAGCTTTCAATGATGCTTGCCCCTGCTGAAATTTTTTATTTTATTTTTAAATTTCAAGCTTAATTTCATTTAATAATTTAAATGCGTGATAAAAATCCAAGCCCGAAGTTCAGTTGTTATAATTATTATTATGAATATTGTTAAGTAATATATTTGTAAAATTCCTTTATTTCATTTTCAAATATTTATATTTTATATAAATTCCCTTTTAGGTTCAGGAAAGAAAGTTGAGAAATAAAATATTATGATATATATACGCAAAAAAATAGAATTGTGGCTCTTTTGTTGATGTATGCTAAATGGAAAATCTTTTGTGGCTTTTTCCCAAAAGGGAAAATAATGGAATTTGAGGAAAAACACACACACACACATCCGAGCTTCGCCTGCTTCTGGTTTGGCATAGATAAATTCATTTCAATGGAATTAAAACAAAACAAAGGCTGCACAACTGAACTGAAACTGTGTAGCCAAGGACGAGGAAGGAGTCCTGTGCCCTGTGCCCTGTGCCTGTGCTTATCAAATGCAAATTACAAAATCAAATATGCCAGCGGCAGTGGGCGTCAAGGCCGGGATCTTCTTTTCGAGATGGAACTGCTGCCACTTACAGATACATCTGACAGTAAGCCGGCCTCGGCTGCCGACTTGTCTCGAATTGAATTGAATTGGCCAAAAGGGAGCCGGGTTGGGGGGACGACGACTTCAGTAGGCATTTGCCCAGGTGAAGCTCCTTGTCTCTTCTCTGGTTGCATATTTATGAGGCCATTAGTGACGGAGCATCCTACTGGCTTCCTTTATTTATTTTTTTTTGTTTTTTTTGACTGACACTGGAATGGTCAAGGTTTAAGTGCAGATTAGTGCAGTTTGGCAGCTGGGAATTCGATTAGCTTTGCATATCTTAAAGATAAAGGTCCTGCAGAAGGATTAGTGGGATTTATTTGGAGGCACTTTGAGGATTATTGGGTAATTTCTTGAAAAAATATAGACTTGGGGTGCTTATTTGTTGTTTTTAATTAAATATTTGGTATTTTCTGGATGATAATGGAAATTACTTTATATAGTTTGAAGATGAGCACACATCTTATTTAATTAAAATAACAAATTAAAAAAAATTCAATTCGTAATAATAAAAAATAATTAAAAAACGTCTTTGCAAAGGATCGAGAAAAAGAAAAAAACGTACATAAAACCCACTCACACATATGTATGCATTGTGTAAGCAATAAACGATAGCTAAAAATAGAACAGCAAATCTATTGCGCTTCAGTTCAAGCGGCGGCCGCTTGGTGGCGTTTCATGTTCTTACGACCCTTTCAAAATATGTTTGAAAAAATGTTTTGACAGTGAAGGAGTCATTTTCGACTCTACAAACCATATATATTCTTGATCAGCATTAAAAGGAAAATCGATCAAGCCATCTTCTGATATTTTAAATGGCAAATGGCAAAAATTAAATATCATATCTTGGCCAAAAATACACGAATTTACAAATCGAAAGCATAGCTGTGTTAGTTTGTGTTTTTTAGCCATGTTCTGGATAAGAACTTTATTTTGAATTTTTTCAAATTTTTAAAAAATTAATTATGCAAATAAACACAAATACAGGTGAGAGACCCAGTAGTCCCAGGATTTTCACTCACCCGAATTGTGTTTTTTCTGGAACCCTGCTATAGTTTTGTCAGTAATTTTTGATAAAGCAAACTAAAATAGTCGAATTCGGTTTAGGATCAGGAACTTATTAGGCACAAACTTATACTCTTTTTAGAATGTGATCTGTTTTGTTTTTTAAGAAGTCTAAACGGAATGAATTTTGGAGAAGGAAGAAGAATTTATTACTGGACTTTCATGGCAAAGGAGTTGGACGCCGGGGATGTTCCTGAAAGAGACCGGAAGGCAGGTTATGCCTGTTCTGGTTTCCCTTCAAGGACACCACCAAAGATGACCGTGCGAGCTTTTGAGTAATGATTTGTTCAGAAATAAAATGGAACACTACTGGCATTACGGAACTCTTTTGGTGTTTTTAATTATTAATATTTGTGGTTGTTGAAGAGGTGCCAATAGTTTTAATTTCCTTTGACCAAAAAGAAATCAAGTTAGTTTTATGTTTTCCTCAAAAATTGGAACGTTTCCTAGGCAGATATATGATACATTCTTCCAATCTGAAAGAAGGACAGTCAGGATCAGCTCAAGGGTGATGGCATTCCGCCTTTGATACACTTATGTCTATACCCTTAGCCTATCTTTAACACCCCTTCTTCGTGCTCGTAATTTGATAGGACCAACAATCGCTTATCGTTTGCCAAACAAAATGTCAATTATCTGAGCCGGGGATAAGGACTTTGAGTCCGTCCGGTCCCTTAAGCCCCCTCCCTTGGCCAGAAATCTAGTTAAGACCCCCCCCCCAAAAGCATGGCTAACCCTTCTTCAACTTCTTGCCGCTGCTCTTGGCCAACTTCCTGGCAACAAAACAAGGAAGAGGAGGCGAGGAAGGAGTTTAGAAATGAGGAGGAGCATTCCAATGCCCGCTGTCAATTTATAAGTTCATAATTTAAGCCAACAAAGCCAACAACAGGGATCCAAGTCAATCAGCTATATAATACATAGTCAATACGGATGTGGAGGAGGGTTAACTGGAAGCTTGGGGTTTGGATTGGCATTGGCTCGTTTCATGCTTTTTAATATCCGTTTCATGTGGATTTATGCGCATCAAGTTCACGCTGAGCGAAGGCACATAAATTTCATGGCAATTGAAGCAGGCGAGCCGAAAAAATAATAGGAATTTGATGATGAAACAGAGGGATACTCATTACTTGATGTACCAAGGTAAATAAAAGGAATTAAAAGGCTTGGAAATAAATTAATGTATAAATTGTATTTATTTTATTTTATTATTTATTTATTTATAATTTATTTATTATTTATTTTATTTATAATTTATAAATTAATTCGAATCTAATAGTTTTTATATATTTCTTAAGAAAAAAAATAGGTAAATTGATGAAGATATTTAAAGCATTAAAATAAAAATACATAAAGATAATATTGGTGATATTTTCATATAAAAAATGATCAGTTTTTATTTAAATATTCCTTATTTATTTGCTATAATTAGATTTGAAAGGGAAATATTTAAAAAAGAAATATGAAATCATATTTTTATGTGTCTGTAAAAACGATTATTTGCAGGTTTCACTATTTTCTAATTTATTTAATATTTTTTTAATTTATTTAATATTTAATAAGATATTATAATATAATATTTAATAAAAATGAAACTTTAAATCATTAAAATTTGCTTATGTAGAAATAATATTTTTATTTAAAAGAAAAATTTGTTTAAAAGACATTTAAACAGATTTGTAGATGCCAAAAAGTATGCTGTAATTTTTTTATAATTCGATCATTGCATACTTTTATGCTTTAAATGGTTTAATTGTTCGATCATTGCATACTTTTAGACTGAAACAATTAAATAAGCTTTATAAACCTTTATAAAACCAATATACCCCCTGTCACACCATCACTTATCCAGGGTAGGAAAATAAAGAAAAAGCAGGCAGGCGAAAAAGGAAAAACTACACGCCCCTCGGAAAAGGGTTAACTGAATGAAAATAAAGAACATAAAGGGAGGCTGGGGGAGGGACTTGGAAAATGGACTGATTTCAGGGTTAGCCCCAAAATTGACTTTTGGCATTTTTCAAAGTTTTTCCCGCATTGCCGAGTCAACTTCGATTAATTTATAGCGATAAGTATTTGTATCCCCTGATCCAGCTCCTGAATCCTTGTGCCACGCATAAAGTGTCATTACAGTGGCTGATGCCTGATTAAAGTCATCAATTTGCGGAAGAGGGAGTCACGAATATCGAGGTATGGGGATTGCAGGCAAACCCGGCTGCACTCTGCAGCCAAGTTTAATTAAAAAAGCTGTTGCCTCGAATAACCCCAAGCTTCCCCCTGGGTTTCCATCTACATTTTCACCATTTCCCACCCCCCCATTTCACCTGTGTGCACCTGCGCCAGGCAATTGAAGTTTAATTGGCGTACAGACAGACAAAGGTGAAGCGAAATGGAATAAAGTATGCAAATAAATGGCAAAGGGAAGGGGTTACAAATACAGGTGAGAGAGAGAGCAAGGATGGGCACACAGGTGAAATGTTTGAATTCTCAAGGTGGCAAAAGTTAAGGGTCTTCCAACTAAAAAGGGAAATGTTATGAGAATATTCTAAAAATATGAATATGAATATGATATGAAACCAGACAAAAGAATGGATAGACTGAAAGACATAACTAGATCAACGTAGACACCACCACGAATTGAGATTATAATCTTTTCCTATTTGATTATTCATTATTTTTGTAGCTAGTAGTCCTAGGATTTTCACTCACCGGAATTGTGTTTTTTCTGGAACCCTGCTATAGTTTTGTCAGTCATTTTTGGTAAAACAAACTAAAATAGTCGAATTCGGATCAGGAACTTATTAGGCACAAACTTATACTCTTTTAGAATGTGATCTGTTTTGTTTTTTAAGAAGTCTAAACGGAATGAATTTTGGCGGAGGAAGAAGAACTTATTACTGGACTTTCATGGCAAAGGAGTTGGACGCCGGGGATGTTCCATAAAGAGACCGGAAGGCAGGTTCTGTCTGTTCTGGTTTCTCTTCAAGGACACCACCAAAGATGAACGTACGAGCTTTCGAGTAATGATTTGTCCAGAAATAAAACATAAAAACACCGGCATCACTGAATTCTTTTGGTGTTTTTAATTAATAATATTTGTGGTTGTTGAAAAGGTACGAATAATTTTAATTTCCTTTGATTTTTCATTATTAACCAAAAAGGAAAGCTAGTAAGTTTTATATTTTCCACAAAAAAAGGTACTTTTCCTTGACAGTTTTATAATAAAGTCATTCAATTTGAAAACCGGAAGTACAGTCAGCAACAGAAGAAGCATTTAAAAGCTCATTTATGAGTGTGAAAATTCAGTTAACTCGCTAGAGAGAGAGAGAGAGGGAGTGAGGGAGAGAGAGGGAGTGAGCTGGTGACATTCGCTGAAGGACACCGACTTTGGCGTGTGAAAATTTCTAGTTTGAAAAGAAGAAGCTTTGCTATGGAAATCTCCGGTTCATATGTGTGTCTGTGTAGGTGAAAAAAGGTTAAAGTTCAATGCAAATGCCATGCCAGTTGTGATTAGGCAAGCTTTGGCATCGGCTTAGGCAACCCAGTGAACGCTCCATGTGTCCCCTTTGCATGTGTGCATCCCGTTTTGACTTTGATTTGCTCTGGCGATGTCAACGCTTCGGTTCCATGTGTACACTGACAGAAAATGAGATGGGGTTTTTATTTAAAATATATATATCTAAGGATTTACATTATAAAAATATTTATAGCTTGCCAAAAGTAGCAGAAATGACAGTTTTTGGTGAAAAAAATGCGATTTTTTGTAAAAAATGTTTAAAATATATAGAAAAATATTAAAAATTGTAATATTATTTAAATAAAAATATCTAATAATAAATTACATATAAATTTAAACAAATAAATAAATTATTTAAGTGAGTTTTGCAATTTTTTTAAACAAAAATTAGGCTGTTGGTGTTTTTTCACAAATTTCTAGCTTTTTTCGTGAAATTATAACCTTATAGCATACTCTTGGACACTATTTTTAATTGCTTTTAAAGTTACAACATTTTCTATAAATTATTTTGTAGATTTTTCATTTTATAATTTATCAAAATTATATTAAAAATATTTTGTAGATATTTCACTTTATAATTTATAAAAATTCTATTAAAAATATTATTTTTAAAGTTATTTCAGCTTGAAATTTTGGTTTTTGATAATTTGTTATTACTTTGAGGTAGCAAAATTGATTCTTTTTCATATTGTAAAATCTCATCAAACTCAATTATTTTGTACAGTGCCTTGGCTTAATACCCGATGTTATAGTCGGATTTCCTACGCTTTTAACCCCTCTCGAAAATCAAATGGCTCGGCTCACGTGTAACACGAAACCGTCTGCACTTGGCATCCTGTGCTTTATGGACCAGATGATTGCGTGCTCAGCGTAGGCTCAATCCACCGATTCGACACAGCTCCGCCTCGCCTAGATAAATATATATACAGATATATATATATTCTCCGCATGTGTATCGGGGGAGAAAACCCTCCTTGAATCAATGTGTTTGTGTGTGTGTAAGCCACCTGATGGGGAGCTGAATCGCTCCGCATAGCCTTAATCAAGGATATTCCTCCAATGTGTGTCACAGGAGCCACCGCAGTTGGTAATCCTTGTTCCCCCTTCTCTCTCTCGATGGTAGAACAAACTTTTCAATCACCGCCAACGTCATTGCCAAGGCATTAAATGAGAAATGTAGCAAAGTAAACATGCAGCAAATGCACAGTGGGGCCAAAATGGAGCAACGAGAGAGAGAAAAGACCAGTGGCAGGGGTGAGAAAAATCCTTGGAGGGAAGCCAGGGTGTTGAAAGCTTAGGGAAGCAAAGGGGGGCTTCGCCCCAGCAATGTCAGTCAATCAGCGAGCAGGAAAAAGGACGGTGAGTGGAGTCGAAAAAGAAGTTGGCGGAGCTGAAAAGGCAAGGAGTCTGCGGAAAGGACTTTGGGAAGATACTCTACTAAAAATAAATAAATACTAAAAAATACTAGATAAATACTAAATAAATACTAAATAAATACTAAATAAATACTAAATAAATACTAAATAAATACTAAAAAAATACTAAATAAATACTAAATAAATACTAAATATATACTAAATAAATACTAAATAAATCCTAAATAATAATACTTTTACTAATAACTTTTCAGGAATTTAAACTATAAAATATGCGAGTTTTAATGACTTTAACCTTCGGTTATTTTTTAATAATTACTTCAATTCAAATATTTCAAAATGACCAAAAATATGTGTTAATTTACAGTTAATAATATTTATTATCATGAAATATTATTATTTAACCATAACAGACACTTAACAGTGACTATAGCAGTAACATAATCTTAACTGTGACTGTAGCAGTAGCAGACACCTAACAGTGACTGTAGCTGTAACAGACACTTAACAGTTATTGTAGCAGTAACAGACACCTAACAGTGAGTATAGCAGTAACTGACACTTAACAGAAACTGTAGCAGTACCAGACACTTAACAGTGACTATAGCAGTAACATACACTTAACAGAGACTGTAACTGTAACAGACACTTAACAGTGACTACACCTGTAACAGACACGTAACAGTGACTGTGGCAGTAACAGACACTTAACAGTTACTGTAGCAATAACAGACAATTGAGAAAACCAATTAATATTAACCGAAAAATTAAGCAAATTTCAAATAAACTTTGAGAATTAAGCTCAAGTTACCTCAATTTTCTCCTATACCCCAACAAAGAGCTAGAATTCAGGAGCAGGCGAAGCGTGGAGCTGCTGCTGCACAACCTGCAGACATGTTGGCGAGCCAAGCCCTCCTTCGCCATGGGGCCATGCACCGTTAGCAAGACGGCGAGCGCCATGGCGGGATGGCAGGATGCAGATGGCGGCGGATGGAAAGCGGAAAACGGAAACGAAACACGAAATGGCAGCAGTTGAAAAGTGTGTGACAAATACAAATCACTTTGGATTTATTTGATGAAATTGTTTGATGATGTAGAAAAGGATTAACGCCAATGATATTTGTGTAACGATGGCGAACAGGAATTGCTACAGGCGACACGGCCTGTTGCAGGGCGATGATTCTGTTCCTGCTGATGGCAACCCTAATGGCAATTCTGATGGCAACCCTGCTGGCAAGCTCTGCACAAATTGATTCGCCATCCTGAAAGACGAAGATGGAGCATGACAGCCACCAATGATGAATGAAGCTGAGCGAAATGGGGATCCTTTAAGAAGCTCAAGTTGGTTCTTATTTTTTTTTGTTAAAGAAATATTTCACAAAGGTTAAGCAGGAGGTCATGTCCTTAAATTTTGTATACTTGAAACCTTTTCAATTTTGTGCTGAAATGTTAAAGAATTATATATTTAACTGAAAAGTTTAAATGTTTTTATGTAGATTAATTAAATGTACATTTAATAAGTAGTTCTCATATTTGGATCATATCTATTTTAACCCCTTAAATGTTATGGCTTCTTAGTTGAAGTTGTAGGCCCTTTAACATATGGTTGGGCCTCCCTTTTAACCCTCTGATATAATCGTCGACGCATAAATCTCAAGACCTGCCCGGCGGCTGCAATTTACGGCCAGGGCCGTAAATTTTTATAAATGTCCTTGTAAATAAACTCGCAAATATGCTGATTTAGCATATTTCTGATATATGTGCACATACCTACGCCTGTGTGTTGTGTGTGTGTGTGTGTGTGTGTGAGTAGGGGGCGTGGCCCACGTCTGTGGTTTATGCCATGTGCCATGTGTGTGGCAGTTTTATTACGAGCGTTTTTTTTTTGTTTCTGCGCCTGCTGGGCCCTAAAAAAATGGGTGTATTAGGCTTAAAAATATTTTAAAAATTTCATAAAAAATAATTTTAATTAATATAAATCATAAAAATTGGCCAGGAAATTTTTAAAGATTTTTTACTCACTTAAAAATGAGGTAAATGAGCGGAAAATATATTTAAATATATGGAAAAAATCATTTTAAATGTTATTTTGCGCGATTAAATAATAAAAAAAATACATAATACAAAATAAAATTGTTTATTATTTAATTTTATCATTATTTATTAATTAATAATTTTATTTATAGTTTAATTTCATATCTCCAGGTTTTTAAACCTATTATAAATATTTAAAAACGTAAATTTCCTATAAATTTCTTACAAAAGTCCAAAAAGTAAGGAAATTTAAATAAAATAATAAAAAAAACAATCCCTTTTTAATTTTAATTTTTTTTAGTAACTAAATCTATAAATAAGTACAAAAAATTTATAAGAAATCCATAAATAAAGACCATCAACTAGTCGAAGCTTTTATTATTTCTCCCTCACTTTCCCTTTGCTTTATGTTTTATTTTATTCTCCTTTGATTTTGTTATTTGCCCTCAAGGGAGTGTAAAAAAAAAATAAATAACAAAACGAAACCCAGGCACAGAAAGAAACAAAGCAAAAACAACACCAAAAAGTGGAGAAAATTTCGTGATAAATAAAAAATGAAAATTTTATGTTGCATTAACTTTTGTTGCCATTGTGCCGAGTCGCATAAACAAAAGCATATGTGTAATAAAATTTATGCATATAAACAACGATGGCAGCCCACAAAAACCAGCAGCAACAAGCACCAGCGACAGCGCCGAGGCAGACAATGAAAAGCGAGTTAAATATTTGATAAAGCAGCCGTGAAGTTCGTAATAATATTTGTTTGTTTTATATTTCTGTCAAAATTTGTTATACGACTTTTGGGTGAATGTGTGACTGTGTGTGTGGGGTTTTTTTTTGGGGTCTGGGGGGTTGGCGAATTTTTTAAATCGAAAAAGTGTGTGGTAAGAGCTTTGCTTAAAATATTAAGGTTGATTGAAGAGGATTACAGGTACTTTGCATATTTATTTATATAATAAATATAATAATATAATAATATAATAATATAATAATATAATAATATAATAATATAATAATATAATAATATAATAATATAATAATATAATAATAAAATATAAAATTGTATTAGATCTTATTAAAAAGAGAAAAATTTAAAGACGAATAATTGAATTTATAAAAATACCATTATTTATATATATATAATAATATATATAATAATATATATAATATTTTTCAGGCATTATTTATAATTTGATTATTATTATTTCACCTAATTTCCTTACAAAAAATAGTTAAAACGCGCAATAAATTTAGGAATAGACAGTTTTTCCCGGCTGATTTTTTTCCGAGCTTTTTTCTTTATTTTCCTCTACCCCTTCCAGGCTTTTACGTGTGTTTGTGCACTTGACATTTTCAATTTGCTGGCAATCAAGCAGCAAAAATATGGATTACATTGTTAACGCTTTTGGACTGCACAAAGTTTTACCATCACCTCATGCACGCTAAGAAAAATGTGCTAAAAATATTCAAAGGCATTTTAAGGAGTCTAAAAAATACTAGAAAATCATTGCATACTTTTAGGAGCTTAAAAAATATTTAATTCAATTTTCAAATAATAATAAAGAAAGTTTTCCCCCAGTGCTCCTGGCGAAATGAAGTCGTTTGGTTTCCTGGACTCGCTCATTTGTCAGGAGCTCTCCAGGCAGGGCATTATTAATGGTTCTCCTACAGGAATTCATCCCTTTTCTGCAGCAGGATTCTGCAACGCCTTCTTCTAGTATGCACAATTGAACAAAAGCCGAAAAATGACCGCAGGGGAAGAGCAGAAAAAAATAGTGGAAGGAGCCATAGGAATTTCGAACAAAAAGCTGAAGCCGAAGCAGCTAAAAGCCAATAACCAACAAATACTTTTTGTTGCTTGCCACAACATTGCATATTCATGATGAGCACCCCCACAGAAATGTTTGTTTAAAAAACCAAAAAACCAAAAAGTAACTTGAAAATGCTAGTTTAAAATATCCCTTACAGAAAAGGGAAGAAAACTAAAAGGGATTGTGTGGAAAAATATAGAAATATAGAATAGAATATACAAAAAAATATATATAGAAATATTAAAAAGAAGAAATTGAATAGAAATTGCGTATAAAATTGGGTAAAAAATTGGTTTAAAAAATAAAACTAATATTATAAATGATATATAATATTTTTGTGGATTTTTTAGATTTTTTTGCGACTGAAATAGTCTTCAAAAAATAGTCAAAATATTTTTAAAAGTATTTTTTAAAGAAATTTTTATCAAATTGTGGGGAAAAAATACAGAAATATAGAAGAGAATATACAAAAAAAATTATATAGAAATATTAAGAAGAAGAAATTGAGTAGAAATTAGGTATAAAAGTGTGTAGAAAATTGCTTTAAAAAATAAAACTAATAATATAAATGATATAAAAGCTTTTTCTAGATTTCTTAGATTTTTTTGGGATTGAAATAGTCCCCAAAAAATAGCCAAAATATTTTTTAAAGTATTTTTGTTCAACATTTTCATTAATATCTAAAATAACAAACCGAAAATAAATTATAAAATATTTTTACACAATGTTTTTAAGTATTTCCTAGCTTTTATTATATATTTAATATTTTCTTAAATTTAATTTATTTTCATAAATTAATTTACTTCAACAAAACCTACAATTTTAAACTAAATAATTAACAATAATAATAACAAACCCCTTCAACTTCTTATTGTTACAAAAACTAGAAATTTCCTTGCAACTGCTAACTGGGCGTATGCGTAATTTTTTATTTTGTTTTCCTGTTTTTATTTGTTTTTGTTTTCCTATTGTTGTTTTTAGGGGTTGGCTCGCAGGAGGTGTGTAAACTTTTCCGCAGCCACAACATGTGGCAACCAAGTTGCAGGCAAATTCCCCGCCGGGCCTTCGTTTTCCAGTTTTCTAAATATTTTTTTTTAGCACTCGCTGCCACTTTACGATTTTGTGCATAAAAATTTCGACGTGGCCGCTTTGCAATGTTGTTACTGCATTTTTCCTCTTTTCCGGTGGAGTTTCCTTGGTGCCTACGCAACGGAAACTGCATTTTCATGCTGCTGCTGCTGATATTGTTGCTGTTGCTGCCGCCGCTGCTGCTGCTGCTGCTGCTGCTGCTGCCACTGCCGCTGCTGCCGCTGCTGTCTTTTCCTGGTTATTGCAGCTTAAAGTGCAAGACGTGCCAGTGGAGTTTTCCAGCGCTTTTTTCCGCTTTTCCTCCACTGAGCTGAGGCACAACACACAAATTCCCATTAGCACTGCTGCCACCCACACACGTGCACGGGGAGAAAAGGGGGTTAATTTGGATGGTAAATTTACACTTAATTTATTTTTCATATTTATAATTATTATTATAGAAATTTTGAGTGAAATTATATGAACAGAAATCAAAATATGAAAATTTAATTACATATTTTAAGCTGCTAAAAAGTATGCAATGATTTTCTAATATTTACCAGCATTTTTTGACTCCTTAAAATGATTTTGAATAAATATATAATAATAATCTTTATCAAAAGGGGAAAGAAGAAAGGGATAAAGTCTTTAAAAATGTATAATTGGCTTAGAAAATTTAAGTAAAACTGTATTAAGTATATAAAGTCCTTGAAAATTGAATTAAATATTTTTTAAATTGCTAAAAAGTATGCAATGATTTTCTAATGTTTAATAGTATTTTTTTGAAGTAATTATTATTAAATTTGTTAAATTTTGATGACGCTAACCGCTAAGGTTAGCCGGAGCGCCCAATTGCGGGCTGAATTAACTGCAGCAAAGGTCACAAAGGGGTTCCTGGTATTCCCCGTATGCCTTAATAAAGTATATAAAAAAAAAATGCTTTTGAATAAATGTAAAATAATAATAATTATCAAAAGAGGAAAGAAGAAAGGGATAGTGTCTTTAAAAATGTATAATTGGCTTAGAAAATTAAAGTAAAATTATATTAAATGTGCTATAAATTATATTAGTGATGTTATAAAATATGCCATAAAATATACTACATATAAAATGTGTTATATAATTTCAAATACATTTTAAAGAAGTTTTAAATCCCAATAAACATTTTGTATATATTTTAATATCTCTTATTAAACTCCTTCTTTTTTCTTCCCGTGTAAACAGAAAGAAAAATCTGCTACTCACCCTTAAATTTCCTTTATTTTTTTTTTGTGCAGGATTTTCAACTCCTTTTTTTGTGCAGTTTTCCGAATGCTTTGTGGGATAAAGTTGGAGCGAACATATGGCCGAATTCGACTTTGACTATTCATATTTTCACAGTCCCTGAATTTCCACATGAGTGTGTGTATATCTTCTGTGTGTGTGTGTGTTTGCATAACAAAACTAACATTTAACAATAACATTTTCAGCATTACGATGTCGACGCCAAAACTGAAAGGATAAACATTTCGCCAGCGAGTTTTTAAAGGGGAAGTGACGGGGGAAATATACATATAAATATATAAATTATATATATTGTAAGTCAAAGAAGTCCGATAAGGGGCATAAATAAATATATATGCGTCTTAAATAAATATATATGCATATATCTATATAAAGAAATCCTTAAATACCTTCCTTAACCTGAAAAATGGAATTTCGGAAACGGAATTCAGGTGATAAATATTTTTTATTAAGGATTTCCGATTTTATGATTTCATTTTCACCTAAATAATATGTTTTATAATTTAAAAAAAATTGTATTTGTGGTAATTTCGAATTTATGATTTAATTTTCACTTTAAAAATATGTTTTTATAATTTAAAAAAATTGTATTTTTTGTAATTTCATTTAAATTCTTAAAGCTTTCTAATTTTAATATATTTTTGCGGGTCTTTAATATTGTTTATTACTTCAAGGGTCAAAATGTCCACGTCTTTGACTACATTTTCACAATAATATATGTTTTAAAATAGTTTTTATGTTTTTTAAACTTTTTTTAAATATTGTAAAATGCATTTTCTAATCATGAATTATTTTTCCTACCCTAAAATATTTTTTATTTCTACTTTTATCAAATTTTTCCAGCTAATTAAAACCAAAAACCTTATAAACATTGCCAGGATCTCCCCTAAAACTCTTAGAGTTCTCGTTTTCTTTAATGAAATGCCATCAATCAAAAAGTATTTCATTACCATTGAATTTCTGGATTTTTGCCAGGACTATTCCATCATATTTCCTGTGTGACCAGCCACACACACACATACACACACCTCTTCCTTCATCATCATCCATCCATCCTTGGCTGTTTGCAAGCTTTGATTATCATATTTCTTTACGCGCTCCTGAAGCGCAAATACTACATAGATGGGTTTCCTCTTCTTTCCTCTCTTTCTCTTTATTTTTGCCAGACATTTTCTTCATTTTCCCATTTTCCAACTTGTTTTTTGTGTGTGAGTGTATGTGTGTGTGTGCATTCCCGAAATGCATTTTTGTATTTCATTTGGCCTGCGGCTGCGACTGCGGCTGTGGCTGTGGCTCTGCCTGTGAATAAAGTTTAGCGCAACATTTTGATGCATTTTGATGTCTGTCTGGGCTTTTCCACATTTTCTTTTCTCACTCTCCCACACTCTCGCTCTCCCACTCTCTTAGTCTGGTTTTTATCCCCTCTTTTCCCAGTGGCAACGGTGGCGTATGCGTAATATGATTTTGATTGGCTTTGAATAGTGTAAAGCATTATTTGCCTGACTTTTTTTTGCTTGGCTCTCAGTAATATTTATATTTTCTTTTTATGTTGGGGATTTATTTATTTTTAGAGTCAGAAAAAAATAAAGAAAGACTTTGGACGGGTCTTAACCTTTGAGTTCTTTGAGATAGGAGCAAAAATCATCGAGAGGAAAATTAAGTTGGGAAAAAAAACGCTGATTGATTGGGCAGAAAAAATTTCAGACAATTTTTTCTTTATTTTATTTAACTAAAGAAAAGCTCAGACAATTTTTTTTTATTTTAATTGGTGGAATTTTCAGAAACTTTAAATATTTATTTTAAATTCCAGAAGAGTCTTTCAAAGGCCAAAAAAATATGGTTCCAAAATCAATAGATCTTCCTTATAAAAAGATATAGATTTTTATATATTCCCTTCTACATTTTTCCTCCACTTTTAAATTCGAGAAGAGTTTTTCAAAAGACCAAAAATATGCTTCCAAAATCAATAGATCTTCCTTATAAAATTATATAGATTTTTTTATAAACCCTTCTACATTTCTTCTCCACGTATTCCTATAAAATCCCAAATAATAACCCTCCCATTCAGCTAAATATTGTCTTTAAGTGTACATATGTTAACTTCTCTTAAAAAAATATATATATATAAAAAACCCAAAAATTCTTTGCATGCGACCCGTCGTCGTCCTTCTTGGCGTTTTTTCCCATCAAATGATGCGCAGCCAGAAAGGAATGAAATCAACAAATATTTTCATGGCATAAAGAAAGGTTAAGGACTAAGGACTGGAGGGGGCCAAGGGTATTGAGAGAGGGGACACAGTCATAAAATGCCCCGTCAACTGTCCACTTTTCGTATGTTTTTCTCCATTTCGGCGCTCAGGGAGAGAGAGACAGGAGGGATGAGGTATTGGTCACCAGCTGCAATAATAAAATGGCTACGATCCCCTCCGCTCCTTTCCAAGGACCTATTGGCCATTGTTGTTGTCGCTCGTAATTTATGGAGCAACAAACAACATTGTTGACATTATTGACAAGCGGGGGCTGCTGCCGCTTCTGCTTGTTTTAATACCCTAACAGGGTATTTGAATTTTAATCAAGGGTTTGTAACGCCTTAGACTGTGTGGAGAGGGTTTATTTTATCATCAAATAACTCGATTTTGCCTTAAATTTTTTTTAAATTCAATTCCATAAAGAAAATTGCCTAAAAAAAGAGAAAGCCGATTGTTTTGGCCTAAAAGGAGTGGTAAATAATATCGATATATCGATCATTTATCGATATGTGACTTAAATGAATATTTGAACTATTTAAATCAATATTTTGTGTGAGATATCGGACCAGTTTCTATCTTCAAAGCTGCCTGGGGCTTGCTCGGGTTACAATTTTCGATAATATCGACATTTCTACGTAAAATATTCTTTATTATTCGATATATAAATTCGATAATATAAATAATCGATAATATAAATTTTAAAAAATATGTTTCTATTATAAAAGTGCAAAAAATGGTTAGAAAATATTGTTTAAATTATTTTTTTCAAGAATATTGTAATTTATACGTTAAATTGATATTTTTTGATACTTATCATAATTAATACTTTCGATAATTCTGCTAAAATTGATAGATATTTAATTTATAAATTTCCCTTCGGTAAAAATACCCATAACTTATAGATTCGATCCTCTGAAGTGTATAAAAACTTCTGCCTGCCAAAAGGAAATTCCTCTCCCGTTTCTTGTTTTTTTTTTAAGGAATCCTGTGAGGGGGACGAGGGGCTATGCCACTTGTAAGGGAATTGAAACAATTTGGCTTCCATCGAAATGTGTATGTTTGTTTTTATGATGGCCGCCGTCTTATGGCCATAATTTGCCAGCTGCTGAGTTTTTAGTGGCCTCCCAAAAATATTCCCAATCCTCAAGCGGGTTTTGCCTTCATTTTCTTTTTTTTTGAGTTTGCTTCCCCTTCTTTTGCACATTTCCCCAGCTTTCATTATAATTTGTCCACTTTTTGGCTTTGTTTCCAGCGGCTCATAAAACATTTGGACAACATTTTAATGAAACATTCAGTTTCGGGGGGGAGGAGAGAGATTCTAGCACTCGAAAAAATGATTTTAAGGATTTTAATAAATTTATTTATAATGAAAAATAAATTATATAAGCAAATATTGATGTAAAAAATATGTATTCAATTAAAAACTTGACAATTTTGAAGGGAAAAAATGTAAAAATAAGAAAGGAAATAGTTAAACTCTTAAATAAATATAAAAAAATACCTAATATAATTTTAAATACATTTATTTAAAATAAATAAAAACAAATATTTATATATTTAAATGTTAAAAATATTTATACTCTTAAAAACTGTAAAATTTCAGAAAAAAAATATAAAAACCTAAGGTTTCTTGCTAAAAAATACATTATTAAATCCTTAAAAAAATATAAACAAATACTTAATATATTTTTAATATATAAAAATTTTGTTTTGCTGTTGTAAAAAATATATTTTATAATACATTTAATTGTAAAAAATATTTTTAATATAAAAAATTTCAAAATATCAGAGAAAACAATACAAAAACAATGAAATGTGCTAGAAATAAAATTCTTAGTACCTTAAATAAATATAAGGAAGCACTTAAAATATTTGTTAAATATAAACAAATGGATTTTCTATTATAAAAAAATATCTAAGGGATCGTTATAAATTTATTCTATACTTAAAGCCTTTTTTAAAACAAGCTCCCGTCTTCATTTGAATATTTTAAGATTTTTTAGGGCCAAACTTTAGTCACAAGCCCATTATTTTTCCCTTAAATATGTTCCCCAGAGTTTTGTCATAAGAAATTTGGCTCATTTAGCTGCTTAAATCCTCTAAATATATCAGAATATTTGAAAATTCATTTAGCACATGCTGCCAAAAGCCACAATTTGTGATGCCGACGCGGGGAAAAGTTTCGATTGGATTGGTTTGGATTTTTCCCAGCTGAGGGGGGAGGAGCATAAAATGTTTATGGGACTCTGGCTTCTTCTAATTAGAAACGCACCAGGACGAGACGAGGACGAGGACGACGACGACAAGAAAAGTCCTGGCATCGTAAAGAACTCGCAGCGAAATGGCCTCGCGACATATTGAATTAAATATTCAATCATAAGAACAAAACAGGAGCCAAAGTTGTAGTCCTAGTCGAACCTGCCGCATGTCCTTGTATATATATCTTTATATATATATAGAACATCCTCTCCATCTCCTTCTAGGAGTGACATTTTATGGCAACGACGTCAGCTGAACTTGATAGACAATTTCGAGTGCGTCATAAACATTTACCGTTCGACGTGCGGCTGCTCCTTGAGATCCTGCCGCCTCTGTGAGCTCAACATAAATTAACTGCTACACTGCCACTCATACATACATATATCCTTGGGGCAGAGGCAGAGAGGCAAAGTTCAGGCCTTGCAACTGACACAATGTCTCCTTTGCCAACGTAGATGAAGTGCCCACCAAATGAGAGGAGATGGAAGATGGAAAACGGAAGATAGTCGGGCGAATGGAGTGCCAACCAAGTGTGTGATTGTGTGATTTTGATCCTGGCTGCCTTGACTCTCAAGTGGCCAAAGTACAGAGCTAATATCCTTAAGTCAAGCCCCCATTGTTGGGGTAGAAATTTTGCAATTACTAAATTATGGGTTAATCATATACAAGAAACTATATAGACAATAGCAGAAGTGGCAAAGGGGATTTTTTTGGGGCCTCTAGATACCACACATTGGATGCTTGATCTTTGACCTAAAATTCAATTGAAAATTTAAGCCTTTTTTAAAAGAAGTAACATGTTTTATGGTTAAAATGGTTTTATGGTTTAAAG
The DNA here is from genome assembly GCA_008042515.1 of Drosophila truncata. Classification (NCBI taxonomy): domain Eukaryota; kingdom Metazoa; phylum Arthropoda; class Insecta; order Diptera; family Drosophilidae; genus Drosophila; species Drosophila truncata. The sequence goes on along the minus strand of VNJQ01001436.1, from coordinate 6,638 downwards.
TTTGTTTTGCTCAAGTTTTCTGGTAAATTTAAACAATTTATTATAATAAAGTAAGAATAAAATAATATAATTAATAAGAAATAAATAATACCCTATAGCACCATGAGAAATATAAAATTTCCTTGAAAATCTCAATAAAAATATAATTAAATGTAATTTATCGATATTTTAAATATCCAATAAATACCGCATTCATCGTTAAAAATCTAGCATTTAAATATCGACAGTATTTTTGATTTAAATATCGTCCTCTTTATCGTATTTAAGGAATTTATAAAAATAAATCTATTATAATGAAAGTATATAACAACAATAGTGTTTTCTTTTTAATTTATTAACAAAAAATTCTTAAAAACTATATAATTTACAGCTTTTCAAATTCTAATTGTTTCAATTTCCCTTTTCAAAAAATTTCCACTTTCTCTTACATCCCCAAAAACAAAACAAACACCTACAGAGGCTTCCAGTTCCCAAATGCAGATCGCATTTCAGGATCTGCACAAATACATACAAACTTTCTGTAAGAGAGGCAGTCACTCTCCTTTCTCTTACATTTAATATTCAAGGACACTCAAGAGAGACAGAAAAACCGTGAAAAGCGGGACGTCATAACAAAGAAGCACATATGAAGAAAAAGCAATTGCTGATCGTCACTCACCATTTTGTTCGTTGTGGCAAAAGTCAAACAGCGCATGCACTTTCCTTCTCTCCTTCTCCTTCTCTCTTTCCACATGAATTTTGCAATTGTATGCGTTTTTCCTCTCTTCCTCTCACACAAATCGAACGGCTCTCAACACGGACGCAGATTTTCCTGCTTTTAGCCCGATTTTCGCACGTTAATCCGATTCCGAACATTGCTGAGGGTTAGCTTTCCATGGCGTAAGGCAGATTCTACGAATATCATAGATATTTCTGGCCGTTTTCCCGTTTTCCAAACACTTTTTCGTCTGCAATGCAAAGTGCAAAGGGAATGGCGGATTACACACACATATAGAGAGGCTCTTGGTGCATACGGAGGAGATTTCCCGGCTTTTAACCCGAGTTTTCGCACATTAGTCCGATTCCGAACCCTCCGGAGGGCAAGCTTTTCACGATCCTCGAATATTTCCGAATTTTCCGGAACTTTTCCCGCTTTCCGCACTCTTTTTACGCCCGCACACGCGTTTCCCAACCGAACACTTTTACTGCGAATGAAAAACTAAAAAGGAAATGACAGATCTTATTGGTATATTGAAATGCGGCGAATTCACCACGAAAACATTTGGCGGGAAGCGAAACGAGAGAATACTCTCTCTCTTCTAAGCTCTCTTTTAAGCTGAGAAACAAAGTCAGGAATGAGAGGATGAGAAGGAAGTTCTCCAGAGTCGTAGTAACTTTTTTTTGCGTGGGGGAGAATATTTTATATAAAAATCAAAATTTGGTCAAAATGATAGATACATATCTTCATGATTCATATATTTGATCGATTTCATAAATGAGACAAATTTGTGCTTTCGTAAGCCCCTCTTGGCGCTTAGCTTGGCTACGGCTCTGTACATTTCATCGCTGGACCGTTTCGCTTCCCGCCAAAACTCTTCTTGGTGAATTCGCCGCAAACCTATATACCTAAAGGATCCGTCATTCCCTTTCAGTTTTTCATTCGCAGTTGAAGTGTTCGGTTGGAAAATGCGTGTGCGGGCGTAAAAAGTGCGCGGAAAACGGGAAAAGTGCCGGAAAATTCGGAAATATTCGCGGATCGCCCTCCGGAGGGTTCGGAATCGGTTCAATGTGCGAAATTCGGGCTAAAAACCGGGAAATCTCCCACGTAAGCACCAAGAGCCGTGTGTGTGATCCGTTATTCCCTTTGAACTTTGCATGGCTGACGAAAAAGATTGTGGAAAACGAGAAAGCAGCCGGAAAAATCTGTGATATTTGTGGAATCTGCTTACCGCCGTTGGAAGCTAACCCTCCGCAATGTTCGGAATCGGATCAACGTGCGAAAATTCGGGTTAATAGCAGGAAAATCTGCCTCTCTTGTATAAAACATTCGATTTGTGTGAGAGAAAGAGAGGAAAAACGCATACAATTGCAACGAACAAAGAATGGTGAGTGAAGATCAGCAATTGCTTTTCCTTATGTGCTTCTTCGTTATGACGTCGCGCTTTTTGATGGTTTTTCTGTCTCTCTTGAGTTTCCTTGAATATTGAATGTAAGAGAAAGGAGAGGGACTGCCTCTCTTACAGAAAGTTTGTATGTATTTGTGCAGATCCTGAAATGCGATCTGCATTTGGGAACTGGAAGCCTTTGTAGGTGTTTGTTTTGATTTTGGGGGTGTAAGAGAAAATGGAAATTATGTGGAAAGGGAAATTGAAACAATTAGAATTGAAAAGCTGTAAATTATATATTTTTTAAGAATTTTTTGTTAATAAATTAAAGGGAAAACAATATTGTTGCTATTTAGTTTCATTATAATAGATTTAGTTTTATAAATTCCTTAAATACGATAAAGAGGACGATATTTAAATCAAAAATACTGTCGATATTTAAATACTAGATTTATAACGATAAATGCGGTATTTATTGGATATTTAAAATATCGATAAATTACATTTAATTATATTTTTATTGAGATTTTCAAGGAAATTTTATATTTCTTATATTATATTTCTTACATTATGGTATTTTTCTATTTCATATTAATTATACAATTTTATTTCAATTATTTATCAATAATTAATTTAATTTTCCACAAAACTTGAGCCAAAAAATTTGAAGCTATGAAAATGTCTAATTTTTATCCATAAAAAACGTTACTTACTTTAAAAAAATTCTGCGTTACCTTCGAGGACTTTTCCTCTAAATTTTCAATTGAATTTGAAGTCAAAGATCAAGCATTCCCTGTGTGGAAATTAGAAGCCCCCAAAAAGCCTTAACCCCTTGCTGGCTGTGAACTCTAATCCGTGATAAATAGACGCTGGCTGCTCTGCCTAACCATTAGAGAAACGAAGCCGGGGAATCCCAAACCCATTTGCCTTGGCTTTCTCCCACAAAAGGCAATTGTGCTGCAGGCGGCACTTGGGAAATGGGCGAAGGAGAAGGATTTTGGGGTTTGGAGGAACGTTTCTGTTGTGCATATGCATGGCTTGTAATTTAATATTTTATGGCATACAATTAGGCGCAATGCAAATGCCTGGGGCTGAGGGGGATGGAGTGGGTGGGAGCTGCTTGCTGCAGTTGTTATTAGTTATGTCGGTGGCAATTAGCCGAAATAATTCCTAATCCTATTAGCAGACACACACACAGAGACACACAGAGAGAGATAGAGAGAAGCAGAGAGGCAGATAGGCAGCCATTTTGAAGATAGTTGAAGATAGCATCCGTTTCCGTTGCCGTTTCCCCACTTCCGCTTCCGCTTTAGCTTCCTTTGTGCTTTCCTATAATTACATGCATTTCAAATTACAATTTAATCTCTCGCTCTTTCACTGTCTTTGCCTTCGGGGGGCCATCTTTTGTGGAAAGGAAAACTAAACATTGTTGTGGCTGCTAAATTAATTTCAAATCAATCAACAATCATAATGGGGCTTAGGTAAATATTTATGCTACTTAGTCATGACTCGTGACATGTCTAACATTTATTTATTCAGTTCATTGAAGCAAACTTGTGGCTTTGTTTAGTTCCCAAACATCAATAAAGATTATTTCTGAGTCCTGGATGAGGTTTCTACAACTAAAACTTTAAATTTGCCATAAACTCTATTAAATTAATTACCAAGAATATTTTTTTTAATTTAAAATGAATATTTAAATATTTTAAACTAATTTTAAATGGGAATTCAGTCAAAAAATATTATTTAACTGCATTTTTGAAGTTAATTATACCAAAAAATAATATAAAATATATTTTTTGCCATGTTTCAACATTTTTTTAAATTTTTCTTTTGTTAAATAAAATAATAAATAAATAAAAAATATTATTTAACTGCATTTTGTATATTATTTTATATTATATTATCAAAAAATAATCAACTATATTTTTTTGGAATGTTTCAACATTTTTTTTTATGTTCTTTTGATGAAAAAATAAATAAAAAATATTACTTACAGCATTTTAGAAGTTTATATTTTCAAAAAATGATAAAATATATTTTTTTTTAGTGTTTTAACATTTTTTTGAATGTTCTTTTGATGAAAAAATTAAAAATTATATAATTTATGTTTAATGGATAAAAAAAAAATACAAATAATAAATTCTTTATAAATTTTGTGTTATAAAATAATAAAAGCCATAATTTTTGATGTTTAGTTCATAAAAAATATTTAAACAATATTAAAAAATATAAAAAATATTCAAAAATATGAAAAAATATTAAAAAATTATACAAAAATATTAAAAAATAAAAGAAAACAGTTTTTTAATGCTTAAATATCAATTGATTTTTATTATTTTCTGTGATTCATCAATCTGTAAGCTAAAATCTGTTTAAAATCCATTATTGCCTGAATAAATAATGCTCAAAAAATACTAATTATGTTAGTTTAGTAAAAATTACTAAAGTAAATATGTAAACTACAAACAGAATTAAAATATTAGTGCCTTTATCCCCAGGGAATGACATGCTATCAAATGGTTACTAAAAAACCCACAAAAAAAACATAAAAAGCTTTAAAAAAATGATAAAAATCTAAAAAAGCATACAAATGTCAAAAAATAGGTAAAAGCCCACAAAAAATAGGCTAAAATCGTCCTAAAAACAAGTTAATAAATGACTTCTCATCCCCCTAAAAAAAAAAAATAGCCATTTGGTTGCCACAATTGGATGGCAGACAGTGTGTGGACCTAAAAACGATTTGCAAATCGAGCTAAATGCATTCCGAGTGCCACAAAGTGACCGCAGAATGCCAAATGCAGTTTCCACACACGTTCCCCCGGAAAATGGAACAAAGGCTTGGCCAAAAGCCATCTCTCCATCTCTCCGTTTACATTTGCATTTCCCAATCCACCCACACAGCCAGGGACATGGGCCAAACAAAATTATGTTAATACCCAAGCTGAGCGCCATTGTTGGATGAATGGGATGTGATACCCGCCTGAAGCTGAAGCTGGTAACCGAATTCGTAGTCAGTAACCAGAATTCGACATTCCAGTAACCAGTATCCACATCCGAATCCGAGTCAAATCCAGTATCCTGTGGGCACATGTTGGCTTAACTCTATATGCAAAATGCTAGACAATAATTTCATGTTTGGATTTGCAGGAGTTTCTTTGGCTTTTTTCTGATTTTGAAAATTTTTTTGGAACTACAATTTTTAAATATTAAATCTTAAATTCTTTAAATATTAAATCTTCATTTTCTAAAATATTAAATCCTAAATCTCCTTTTAAGAGCAAATTCTCTGTGGCAACATTTACAAGTAAAAGTACAGTCACGCCTCGATAACTATTTGTCGATAAAACAGCGATGAATGCAACTCAGGAGCTCAGGAAATTGTTTTTTTTTCTATTTTTTAGCTAATATTTTATTTATTTTATTTAAAATTTCTTAAATATTAAATCTTTAACTTTATCTTTCCTTTTAAAAGAAACTTCTCTGTGGCAACATTTACAAATTAAGTACAGTCACGCCTCGATAACTATCTGTCGATAACTGAGCTGTGAATGCAACTCAGGGGCTTGCAAATTGTGTCTTTTCTTTCTTTATTTATTTTTTATTTTATTTATTTATTTTTTTGTTGGCTTCAGTTAAATTTCTTTTCCGGTGGGGCAGCTTAAATTGCCAAATTTATGGACCATTCACTCTCGTTTTCTCTGTTTTTCTGTCTCTGTTCCTGTCTCCTGTCGCTGTCTCTTACTCTATATCCTTTTCTGTCTCCATCTCTGTCTCACTTCCTTTTCCCCCTACTCTGTCTCTGTCTCTCTTCCTTTTCCCCCTACTCCTTCACTGTCTTCTCTTGCTGTCTCTGTCCCACAACCCTAGAGAACTTTGCTGCACTTTGTTGCAATTGCAATTTCTGCACACTTACAACGGTAATTCGTGTTAACTTTTCGTGTAATGTGCAAATTTATGGTTCTGGCACAGGGAGAGAAAGGGAGGGAGAGAGAGGGAAAGAAAGGGAGAGAGAAAGAGAGAGTGAGAGATAGGGAGAGAGAAAGGGAGGGAGATACAGCGAGCGAGAGAAAGAAAGAGATGGAGAAAGGGTTTGTGAAATGGGATGACAACTCTGGCCAGTACAATTTTCTACGTTTCTTACCTGAAACTTATTTAATTTACATATAAACAAGAAAGGAAAGCTAACTTCGGGCGGAGCCGAAGTTTATATACCCTTGCAGAATATTCTGTAAATTATATTTTCCAAATTGAATCATATGATGCATTCTTTACACCTATACTTCCTTTGAATTTGACATATCTACCCTTTTTCGTCTGGCCTTTTTTATAATGCTGGGATTACATTACAACATAAAAAAACAATTAATCAGATATATGGCAGCTACAGGATATAGTGGACCGATCCTTATTCAATTTGGTAGGTCGGAGCAATCAGCCGGTCTTTACGCGAAATTATTTGAAAATAGAAGTTCAAACTTTCTATTTTCAAAAACGCGAAAGTTGGGTAATTTCCGATCGTTCAGTTATATGGCAGCTATAAGATATAGTCGG